>SZWC01012568.1:58104-76183 GCA_023375785.1 Penium margaritaceum | reverse complement strand
GTCACCCTAGTCGTCCTCTGGAAGGAAGAGGAGCTTGGGGATGTCTGGCAGAGTGGGGAAAATGTCCACATAACAGATCCAGAGATAGTAGGAGTGTTTCATCCATGCATACTGCAGCAGGGAGTACCATCGCTGAGCTGCAATGTCAGTTGGCTGTTCGATGCGGAGGTAGATGCTACCAAGGAACTTTCTGAGTATATTCCAGATTGCAGTGAAGGTGGCGTCGTTATCCCTGGGCTGACGCCGGTTGCTGTGGAGGTGGTCATATTTGCCAAGCAGCATTCTGGCCACCTCGTACCCATTGATATAGATGCCTTGTACACTGGAAATGACGCTCTCCGACCAACAAAGGATGTTGCTGGCCTTGGGGCCAAGAACAGGAAGTTCAGTCCACGCAGTGGTCTGCCTGTCCATGATAAGCGAGGAAAGAGAGGAGTTGACAATAGATGTTGAAGGAAAGGGAGAACGGATGGGAAAGTGAGCAAAGGGGTGAGATCACGTGTACGGAGGAAGGCTTTGGGCGCGCAAGTCGATCCAGAGTGAGTGATGTGCCGTGTACACGATGAAGGAAGGTGAAGGAGGAAGGCTCAACGACGGAGTTGGTGCAGGGATGAGACCTCGTGCTAGGCTGAAGTTTCGGCGTGGGCACAGGTCGTCGTGCAACGGGTGATGCGACCGGGCGCATCCTTGTACCGAGCGGATAATATTGAAGTAATCAGGAGGAGGCAGAGACGGCTGATGAATGAATGGGTGCAGGGGCGAAACCACATTTGCTGTCGCAATAGAGGGATAGAATACGGCAAGGGGAAGGCAGGTGCCAACGCGCCGCGAGAAATCTGCTGCCAGCGTGGGTGCAGGCTGCTGCAAAGTGGTTAGCTAGCTCGTGCAGGTCCTTGTGCTGGTCGCAGATGCAGATGATGAGGAGGCGAAAGCTGATAAAAGAGGAGTGGGCGCAGGGCCAAAACCACGTGCACTGCGGAAGGTTTCAGCGTGGGTGCAGGACGTCGTGAAAAGGGCGATGCGACCGGGCGGATCCTTGTGCTGAGCTGATGTGGAAGTGAAGCGGAAGAAGGCGGAGGCAACTGATGACTGAGTTGGTGCAGGGCTGAAATCACGTGCGCAGCGGATGAAGGCTGATGAGGAAGGCAGCGTGGATGATGCTGCTGACGAGGAACTTGGGAGGAGGTGACAGAAGACGAGATGAGACGAGCTGTTTATGAAGCTGGAGAGACAGGCGAAGGGCGACACGAGGAGGGCAGATGAGACTGAGACAATGAAGGAGGCTCAAGTGAAGACGACGACAAGGGTGGAGGGCAGGTGACGGAGGCGGAGGATGGAGATGTAGCCGGAGGATGACGGGGTGCTAGGAAGAGCGAGTGAGGCAACAAATGGCTCTACTTTCAAGAGAGTGACGGCTTGTTCCCCAGTTTGCCCGAGACCGACGGGCAGGAAGACTGGTGGTGTCCGATGTCTTGGTTGCTGGAGGGAATTGGTTGCAGCACATGGAGTCATGCGGAGGGCAGAGACACTGGTCCGCTGATGTCAAGAGAGTGATGGTTTGTTCCCCAGTTGGCTCACAATGGGAGCAGGAAGACTGGTGGTGTCCAATGTCCTGCCGGCGGGCGTTGCACTGCTGCTGGTGACGATGCTAGAAGGCGGTGCGAGGACGTGGTGCAACACAACGAGTGCGAGGGGGCTGATGTCGATGGGGCAGATGGAGCAGATGAGGCTGATGAGAGGAGAGAAGAAGGACGGAGGTGCTTGTGAAGATGAGAGGCAGCAGGTGACGAGCGGCAAGAAGCTTCCGGGAAGTTGACGACAGGCGGCGGCTCGGGAGTTGGTTGCTTGCGGCTGTTGTAAACAAGTCACCAATTGTTGGCCACGGGCGCGGAATGGGCGCAGGGCTTCCTTAGGATGATGAGGCTTTGCTTCAGCGCGAAAAGACTCCAGGCGACGTTATTGATGTCAGCTATCTCCGAGGTGGAGAGGTACAAAGTAACGGCAGAGGCGACGGAAGAGTGCAGATACGAGAGGCGATATAGTGATGGAGGCAGAGCAATGACGAGGTCACGGGGAATCAGGTGATGTTGCCTGATGCTCTGATACCATGTCAGAAGAATGCAATGCGCGAGGATGGCAGGAGCGGAGGCAGGTAGAAGCACTGTGGCATGCAGAAGTGAGTTAGCAGAATGACGGAAGCAGAAAGGCAAAGCTGGTCCCAAGGAGTTAGTTGTAGGACCTTGAGAGAGGCGAGGCACACAAGCTCCAAGGTAGAAAGAGGGCAATGAGAGAGCACGGGAGCAAAGCGAGTGAAGTGCCAGATGTGAGCGAAAGGTCACGAGTGAGGAAGCGAAGCGATAGATGGTAGGCGAGGTGAACGCAGGCAGGAGGCGAGCAGAGCGAAGACACGGCGGCGACGCCGCGGAACCGAAAGGGAACAGGATGCGTGATACTGTTCTAGTTAAGCTAGGAGGGAATGAACGTCCTCCTTATAACGGATAGGACAAGACAAAAGGGAAAGCAAAGGCTTATTGTGCACTAGCCGGACGTGATGGCGGTCAGAACGCTTATTAGGAGATTACTCGGTATCGTGCCGTTGGTCGGTTCTCACCGTCAACAGTTTGTGTGTGATGGGACCGAGGTGGTTGATGCAGAGGCTTGAACCGTTATTGAGAGTGCTTGGTATTTCCGAGAGCGGAAGAGCCAGAGAATCCTGGAGATGAACCCGTTAGATGTCCTGTCTTGATAGAGATATCATTCTGACAATAGCCGTGCCAAGCCAGCAAGGTCATGCATAGTACATGTGCACTGTGATTGGGCACTCTGGCCGTGGCTGACTCGTGTTACGATGCGTAGAAGTTAAAGTTACTTGGTAAACGTTGTGGTCATGATCAGTGGCACATGCCAACTTTGTCAAGGCATTGTGCACAATAGCCACACCAAGCCACCAGTATTCTACATTGTTTGCACCTGCAAGATCATGCCTAGTACATCTGCACTATGATTGGACACTCTGATTGTGGCTGACTCGTGTAATGATTCATAGAAGTTAAAGTCACTTGGTTAACTTTGTGGTCATGGTCTGTGGCATATGCCAACTTTGTCAAGGCATCACGCACAATAGCCGCACTGAGCCACCAGTGTTTTACCTTGCTGATACCTGCAAGGTCATGCATATTACATCTGCACTGTGATTGGGTACTCTGGCCGTGGCGGACTCGTGTTACGATGCGTATAAGTTAAAGTCACTTGGTAAACTTTGTGGTCATGGTCAGTGGCACAGGCCAACTTTGTCGAAGCATTGCGTACAATAGCCACACCGAGCCACCGGTATTCTACCTTGTTTGTACCTGCAACATCATGCATAGTACATGTGCACTGTGATTGGGAACTCTGACCGTGGCTGACTCGTGTTACAATTTGTAGACGTTCAAGTCACTTGGTTAACTATGTGGTCATGGTCAGTTGCACAAGCCAACTTTGTCAAGACATTGCGCACAATAGCCACGCAGATCCAATGGGTATTTACCTTGTTTATACCTGCAAGGTCATGCATAGTACAAATGCACTATAATTGGGCACTCTAACCGTGGCTGACTCGTGTTACAATTCGCAGAAGTGAAAGTCACGTGGATACGTTTGTGGTCATGGTCAGTGGCACATGCCAACTTTGTCAAGGCATCGCGCACAATAGCCGCACTGAGCCACCAGTGTTTTACCTTGTTTATAACTGCAGGTTTATGCCTAGTACACGTGCACTTTAATTGGGCACTCTGACAGTGGCTGACTCGTTTCATGATTCATGTACGTTTAAGGTACTTGGATAGATTTGTGGTCATGAAAAATGTGTGGTGCACCTGCCAACTTTGTCAAGGCTTTGCGCACAATAGCCACGCCAAGCCACTGGTTGTTTACCTTGTCTATACCTGCAAGACCATGCATACTACATGTGCACTGTGATTGGGCACTCTGACCGTGGCTGACTCGTGTTACGCTGCGTAGACGTTAAAGTCACTTGGTAAAATTTGTGGTCATGGTCAGTGGCACAGGCCAACTTTGTCGAGGCATTCCGCACAATAGCCGCAAAGAACCACCAGTGTTTTACCTTGTTTGTACCTGCAACTAGCACACGTGCACTGTGATTTGGCACTCTAACCGTGGCTGACTCATGTGATGATTCATATAAGTTAAAGTAACTTGGTTGACTTTGTGGTCATGGTCAGTTGCACAGGGCAACTTTATCAAGGCATTGCCCACAATAGCCACACCAAGCCACCGGGTTTTTACCTCGTCTATACCTGCAAAACCATGCATATTATATGTGCACAGTGATTGGGCACTCTAACCGTGGCTGACTCATGTTACAATTCGTAGACGTTAAAGTCACTTGGTAATCTTTGTGGTTCTGGTCAGTGGCACATGCCAACTTTGTCAAGGCTTTGTGCACAATAGCCACACCAAGCCACCGGTATTCTACCTTTTTTATACCTGCAAGGTCATGCATCGTATATGTGCACTTTGATTGGGCACTCTGACCGTGGCTGACTCGTGTTACAATTCGTATAAGTTAAAAGTACTTGGTTTACTTTGTCGTCATGGTCAGTTACACATGCCAACATTTTCAGGGCATTGTGCACAATAGCCACACAAAGACACCGGTTTTCTTGCCTTTTTTATACCTGCATGGTCATGCATAGTACATGTTCACTGTGATTGGGCACTCTGACCGCGGCTGACTTGTGTCATTATTCATAGAAGGTCATGTCACTTGGATAGATTTGTGGTCATGGTCAGTTGCACATGCCAATTTTGTCCGGGCATTGCGCACAAAAGCCATGCCTGGCCTCTGGGTTTTTGCCTTGTCCATACCAGCAAGGTCATGCATACTACATGTGCACTGTGATTGGGCACTCTGACTGTAGCTAACTTGTGTTACGATGCGTAGAAGTTAACGTCACTTGGACAACTTTGTGGTCATGGTCAGTGGCACATGCCAACGTTGTAAAGGCATTGTGTACAATAGCCACACCGAGCCACCAGTATTCTACCTTGTTTATACCTGCAAGGTCATGCATATTACACGTGCACTGTGATAGGGCACTCTGACCGTGGGTGTCTCGTGTTACGATGCGTAGACGTTAAAGTCACTTGGTAAACTTTGTGGTCATGGTCAGTGGAACATGCCAACTTTGCCAGGGCAGCACGCACAATAGCCGCACTGAGCCAACAGTATTTTACCTTGCTTGTACTTGCAAGGTCATGCATAGTACATGTGCAATGTGATTGGGCACTCTGACCATGGCTGACTCGTGTTACAATTCGTAGAAGTTAAAGTCACTTGGATAAATTTGTGGTCATGGTCAGTGGCACATGCCAACTTTGGCAAGGAATTGCCCACAATATCCACACCAAGTCACCGCGTTTCTACCATGTTTACACCTGCAAGGTCATGCATAGTACATGTGCACTGTGATTGGGCACTCTGACCGTGGCTGACTCGTGTTACGATGCTTAGAAGTTCAAGTCACTTGGGAACCTTTGTCGTCATGGTCAGTGGAACATGCCAACCTTTTCAAGACATTGCACGCTATAGCCACACCAAGCTACTGATTTGTTACCTTTTTTATACCTGCAAGGTCACCCATAGTACTTGTGCACTGTTATTGGGCACACTGACTTCGGCTGACTCGTGTGATGATTCATAAAATTTAAAGTCACTTGGTAAACTTTGAGGTCATGGTCAGTGGCACATGCCAAATTTGTCGAGGCATTGTGCACAATAGCCACACCGAGCCACCAGCATTCTACCTTGTTTGCAGCTCCAAGATCATGCCTAGTACATCTGCATTGTGATTGGACACTCTTACCTTGGATGACGCATGTGATGATTCATAGAAGTGAAAGTCACTTGGTGAACATTTTGGTCATGGTCAGTTGCACACGCCAACTTTCTCAAGGCTTGTTCGTACCAGCAAGGTCATGCATACTACATGTGCACTGTGATTGGGCACTCTGACCATGGCTGACTCATGTGACGATTCGTAGAAGTTAAAGTCACCTGGATACGTTTGTGGTCATGGTCAGTGGCACATGCCAACGTTATCAAGGCATTGCGCACAATAGCCACACCAAGCCACCGGGTTTTCCCCTTGTTTATACCTGAAAGGCCATGCATTTTACACTCACACTGTGATTGGGCACTCTGACCGTGGCTGACGCATGTGATGATTCACAGAAGTTAAAGTCACTTGGTTCACTTTATGGTCATGGTCAGTGGAACATGCCAACTCTGTCAAGGCATTGCGCACAATAGCCACACCGAGCCACTAGTATTCTACCTTGTTTTCACCTGCAAGGTCATGCAGAGTACTTGTGCACTGTGATTGGGTACTTTGACCGTGGCTGACTTGTGTTACAATTTGTATAAGATAAAGTCACTTGGATAAATTTGTGGTCATGGTCAGTGGCACATGCCAACTTTTTCAAGGCATTGCCCACAATAGCCATGCAAAGCCACCGGGTTTTTACCTTGTTCATATCAGCACGGTCGTGCATAACACATGTGCACTGTGATTGGGTACTCTGACCGTGGCTGAATCGTGTGATGACTCATAGAAGTTAAAGTCACTTGATACACTTCGTGGTCATGGTCAGTTCCACATGCCAACTTTGTAAAGGCATTGCCCACAATAGCCACACCAAGCCAGCAGTTTTTTACTGTGTCAAACCTGCAAGGTCATGCATATTACATGTACACTTTGATTGGGCACTCTGACCGTGGCTGACTTGTGTTACAATTCGTACAAGTTAAAGTCACGTGGATACATTTGTGGTCATGGTCAGCGGCACATGCCAACTTTATCAATGCATCGCGCACAAAAGCCGCACTAAGACACCAGTATTTTATCTTGTTTATACCTGCAAGTTTATTCCTAGCACACATGCACTGTGATTGGGCACTCTGACCATGGCTGACTCGTGTCATGATTCATAGACGTGTAAGGTACTTGGATAGATTTGTGGTCATGGTCAGTTGCACATGCCAACTTTCTCAAGGCTTGTTCGTACCAGCAAGGTCATGCATACTACCTGTGCACTGTGATTGGGAACTCTGACCGTGGCTGACTCGTGTTACGATGCGTAGAAGTTAAAATCATTTGGTAAACTTTGTGGTCATGGTCAGTGGCACAGGCCAACTTTGTCAAGGCATTGCGCACAATAGCCGCACTGAGCCACCAGTGTTTACCTTGTTCATACCTGCAAGTTTATGCCTAGCACACGTGCACTGGGATTGGGCACATGACTGTGGCTGACTCTTGTGATGATTCATAGAAGTTTAAGTCTCTTGGTTCACTTGTGGTCGTGGTCAGTTGCACAGGCCAAATCTGTCAAGGCATTGCAGACAATAGCCACACCCAGCCGCCAGTATTCTACCTTTTTTGCACCTGCAAGATCATGCCTAGTACATGTGCACTGTGATTGGACACTCTGAACGTGGCTGACTCATGTGATAATTGATAGAAGTTAAAGTCACTTGGAAAACTTTGTTGTCATGGTCAGTTGAACAGGCGAACATTGTCAAGGCATTGCGCACAATAACCCCACCAAGCCGCCCGGTTTCTACCTTGTTCATACCAGCAATGTCAAAATAGTACATGTGCACTGTTTTTGGGCACTCTGACCGTGGCTGATTCGTGTTAGAATTCGTAGAAGTTGAAGTCACGTGGATACGTTTGTGGTCATGGTCAATGGCACATGCCAACTTTGTCATGGCATCAGGCACAATAGCCGCACTGAGCCACCAGTGTTTTACCTGGTTTATACCTGCACGTTTATGCCCAGCACACGTGCACTGTGATTGGGCATTCTAACCGTGGCTGACTCGTGTCATGATTCATAGACGTTTAAGGTATTTGGATAAATTTGTGGTCATGGTCAGTTGCACATGCCAACTTTGTCAAGGCATTGCGCACAATTGCCACGCAAAGCCACTGGTTTTTACCTTGTTTATACCAGCAAGGTCATGCATACTACATGTGCATTGTGATTGGGCACTCTGACCGTGGCTGACTCGTGTTACGATGCGTAGAAGTTAGAGTCACTTGGTAAACTTTGTGGTCATAATCAGTGGCACAGGCCAACTTTGTCAAGGCAGTGCGTTCAATATCCGCACCTAGCCACCAGTGTTTTACCTTGTTCATACCTGCACGTTTATGCCTAGCACACGTGCACTGTGATTTGGCACTCTGACTGTGGCTAACTCATGTGATAATTCATAGAAGTTAAAGTCACTTGGTTCACTTTGTGGTCATGGTCAGTTGCACAGGCAAACTTTGTGAAGGCATTGCGCACAATACCCGCACAGAGCCACCAGTAATTTACCTTGCTTAAAGCTGCAAGGTCATGCATAGTACATCTGCACTGTGATTGGACACTCTGACCGTGGCTGACTCGTGTTACGATGCGTAGAAGTTAAAGTCACTTGGATACGTTTTTGGTCTTGGTCAGTGGCACAGGCCAACTTTGACAAGGCATTGTCCACAATAGCCGCACCAAGCCACCAATGTTTTACCTTGCTTAAACTAAACCTGCAAGTTTATGCCTAGCACACGTGTACTGTGATTGGGCACTCTGACTGTGGATGATTCGTAGAAGTAAAAGTCACGTGGATAAATTTGTGGTCATGGTCAGTGGCAAATGCCAACTTAGTTAAGGCATTGTGCACAAAAGCCACACAAAGCCACCATTATTCTACCTTTTTTATACATGCAATGTCATGCGTAGTACATGTGCACTGTGATTGGGTACTCTGACCGTGGCTGACTCGTTTCATGATGAATAGAAGTAAATGTCACTTGGATAAATTTGTGGTCATGGTCAGTTGCACATGCCAATTTTGTCAAGGCATTGTGCACAGTTGCCACACCGAGCCACCCGTAATCTACCTTGTTTATACCTGCAAGGTCATGCATAGTACATGTGCACTGTGATTGGGCAATCTGACTGTGGCTGACTTGTGTTATAATTCGTAGAAGTTAAAATCACTTGGTTAACTTTGTGGTCATGGTCAGTTGCACATGCCAACTTTGTCAAGGCATCGCACACAATAGCCACACCAGGCCACCGGGTTTTTACCTTGTTTATACATGCAAGGTCATGCATAGTACATGTGCACTGCAATTGGGTACTCTGACCGCGGCTAACTTGTGTTACAATTCGTAGAAGTTAAGGTCACGTTGATACGTTTGTGGTCATGGTCAGTGGCACATGCCAACTTTGTCAAGGCATCGCGCACAATAGCCGCACTGAGCCACCGGTATTTTACCTTGTTTATACCTGCAAGTTTATTCCTAGCACACGTGCACTTTGATTGGGAACTCTGACTGTGGCTGACTCATGTGATGATTCATAGGAGTTATGGTCAGTTGAACAGGACAACTTTGTCAAGGCATTGGGCACAATGGCCACACAGAGCCAACATAATTCTACCTTGTTTGCACCTGCAAGATCGTGCATGGTAATGTGCACTGTGATTGGGCACTCTGACCGCGGCTGACTCATGTTACAATTCGTAGAAGTGAAAGTCCCTTGGATAAATTTGTGGTCATGGTCAGTGGCACATGTCAACTTTGTCAAGGCATTGCGCACAATAGCCACACCAAGCCACCGGTTTTTTTACCTTGTTTATACCTGTAAGGTCATGCATAGTGTATGTGCACTGTAATTGCGCACGTTGACTGTGGCTGACTCGTGTTACAATTCGTAGAGGTTAAAGTCACTTGGATCAGTTTGTGGTCATGGTCAGTGGCACATGCCAACTTTGTCAAGACATTGCGCACAATAGCCACACCAAGCCACCAGCATTCTTCCTTGGTTGTACCTGTAAGATCATGCCTAGTACATCTGCACTGTGATTGGACACTCTGACCGTAGCTGACTCGTGTTATGATCAATACAAGTAAAATTCACTTGGATAAATTTGTAGCCATGGTCAGTTGCACAGGCCAACTTTGTCAAGGCCTTTCTTACAATAGCCAAATCCAAGCCACCTGTTTTTTATCTTGTTCATACCTGCAAGGTCATGCATTTGTACACGTGCACTGTGATTGGGCACAATGACCGTGGCTGACTCATGTTACAATTCAGAGAAATTAAAGTCACTTGGTGAACTTTGTGGTCATGGTCAGTTACACAGGCCAACTTTGTCAAGGCATTGCGCACAATAGCCACCCCAAGCCACCGGGTTTTTACCTTGTTCATACCAGCAAGATCATGCATAGTACATAAGCACTGTGATTGGGCAATCTGACCATCGCTGACTCGTGTTACATTTTGTATAAGTTCAAGTCACTTGGATAAGTATGTGGTCATGGTCAGTGGCACATGCCAACTTTGTCAAGTCATCGCTCGCAATAGCCTCACTGTGCCACCAGTATTTTACCTTGGGTATACCTGCAAGTTTTTATTGGAAAAAGGACACCCGTCGGATTACCTCGATCCAATGATCTACTGGGCTGACTCATGTGATGATTCATAGAAGTTAAAGTCACTTGGTTAACTTTGTGGTCATGGTCAGTGGTACATGCGAACTTTGTCAAGGCATCGCGCACAGTAGCCGCACTGAGCCACCTGTGGTTTACCTTGCTTATAGCTGCAAGGTCATGCATAGTACATCTGCAGTATGATTGGGCACTCTGATCGTGGCCGACTCGTGAAACGATGCGTAGACGTTGAATTCACTTGGTAAACTTTGTTGTCATGGTCAGTGGCACAGGCCAACTTTGTCAACGCATTGCGCACAATAGCCGCACCAAGCCACCAGTATTCTACCTTACTTATACCTGCAAGTTTATGCCTAGCACATGTCACTGTGATTGGACACTCTGACCGTGGCTGACTCGAGTTATGATTCATAGCCGTTTAAGGTGCTTTGTAAACTTTGTGGTCATGGTCAGTGGCACATGCCAAATTTGTCAAGACATTACGCACAATAGCCACACTGAGCCACCAGTATTCTAACTTGTTTGCACCTGCAAGATCCTGCTTAATAAATCTGCACTGTTATTGGACACTCTAACCTTGACTGACTTGTGTCATGGTCAATAGAAGTTAAAGTTACTTGGATACATTTGTGGTCATGGTCAGTGACACATGCCAACTCTGTCAAGAAATTACGCACAATAGCCACACCAAGCCACCAGTATTCAGCCTTGTTTGTACCTGCAAGATCATGCCTAGTACATCTGCACTTTGATTAGATACTCTGACCGTGGCTGACTCGTGTTATGATCAATAGAAGTATAAGTCACTTGGATACATTTGTGGTCATGGTCAGTGGCACATGCCAACTTTGTCAAGGCATTGCGCACAATAGCCACACCAAGCCACCAGAATTCTACCTTGTTTGTACCTGTCAGGTCATGCCCAGTATATCTGCACTGTGACTGGAAACTCTAACCGTGGCTGACTCGTGTTATGATTCATAGCCGTTTAAGGTACTTGGTAAACTTTGTGGTCATGGTCAGTGGCACATGCCAACTTTGTCGAGGCATTGCGCACAATAGCCAAACCGAGCCACCAGTATTCTACCTTGTTTGCACCTGCAAGATCATGCCTAGTAGATCTGCACTGTTATTGGACACCCTGACCATGGCTGACTTGTGTTATGATCAATAGAAGTAAAAGCCACTTGGGTACATTTGTGGTCATGGTCAGGGCACATGCCAACTTCGTCGAGGCATTGCGCACAATAGCCACACCGAGCCACTACTATTCTACCTTGTTTGCACCTGCAAGATCATGCCTAGTAGATCTGCACTGTTATTGGACATTCTGACCGTGGCTGACTTGTGATATGATCAATAGAAGTAGAAGTCACTTGGATACATTTGTGTTCATAGTCAGTGACACATGCCAACTTTGTCAAGGCATTGCACACAATGGCCACACCGAGCCACCAGTACTCTGCCTTTTTTGTACTTGCAAGATCATGCCTAGTACATCTGCATTGTGATTAGACACTCTAACCGTGGCTGACTCGTGTTATGGTCAATAGAAGTAAAAGTCACTTGGATACATTTGTGGTCATGGTCAGTGGCACATGCCAACTTTGTCAAGGCATTGCGCACAATAGCCACACCGGGCCACCAGTATTCTACCTTTTTTGCACCTGCAATATCATTCCAAGTACATCTGCACTGTGATTGGACAGTCTGACTGTGGCTGACTTGTGTTATGATTTATAGCCGTTTAAGGTACTTGGTAAACTTTGTGGTCATGTTCACTGGCACATGCCAACTTTGTCCAGGCATTGCGCACAATAGTCGTACCAAGCCACCAGTTTTTTACCTTCTTTATACCTGTAAGGTCATGCCTAGTACATCTGAACTGTGATTGGGCACTCTGACCGTGGTTGACTCGTGTTACGATTCGTAGACGTTAAAATCACTTGGTAAACTTTGTGATCATGGTCAGTGGCACATGCCACCTTTGTCAAGGAAGTGCGCACAATAGACGCACCGTGCCACCAGTATTCTACCTTGTTTATACCTGTAAGGTGATGTCCAGTATATTTGCACTGTGATTGGACACTCTGTCCGTGGCTGACTCGTGTTATTATTCATAGCCATTTAAGGGACTTGGTAAACTTTGTGGTCATGGTCAGTGGCACATGCCAACTTTGTCAAGGTATTGCGCACAATAGCCACACCGAGCCACCAGTATTGTACCTTTTTTGTACCTACAAGATCATGCCCTTTAAGGTCACTTGGTAAACATTGTGGTCATGGTCAGTGGCACATGCCAACGCTGTCAAGGCATTGCGCACAAAAGCTACTCCAAGCTACCAGTATTCTACCTTGTTTATACCTGCAAGGTCTTGCATATTAGATGTGCACTGTGATTGGACACTCTGACTGTAGCTGACTCGTGTTATGATCAATAGAAGTAAAAGTCACTTGGATACATTTGTGGTCATGGTCAGTGGTACAAGCCAACTTTGTCAAGGAATTGCGCACAATAGCCTCACCAAGCCACCAGTATTCTACCTTGTTTGTACCTGCAAGGTCATGCCTGATACATCTGCACTGTGACTGGGCACTCTGACCGTGGCTGACTCGTGTTATGATTTGTATAAGTTAAAGTCACTTGGTGAACTTTGTGGTCATTGTAAGTGGCACATGCCAACTTTGTCAAAGCATTCCGCACAATAGCCGTGCCAAGCCACCAGTATTGTACATTGTTTGCACCTGCAATATCATGCCTAGTACATCTGCACTGTGATTGTACAATCTGACCGTGGCTGACTCGGGTTATGATCAATAAAAGTAAAAGTCAATTCGATACATTCGTGGTCATGGTCAATGGCAAATGCCAACTTTGTCAAGGCATTGCGTACAATAGCCACACCGATCCACCAGTATTCTACCTTTTTTGTACGTGCAAGGTCAAGTCCAGTGTATCTGCACTATGATTGGACACTCTGACCATGGCTGACTTGTGTTATGATTCACAGCCGTTTAAGGTACTTGGTAAACTTTGTGGTCATGGTCAGTGGCACATGCCAACTTTGTCAAGGCATTGCGCACATTAGCCGTGCCAAGACACTGGTTTTTTACCCTGTTTATACCTGCAAGGTCATGCATATTAGTTATGCGCTGTGATTGGGCACTCTGACCGTGGCTGACTCGTGTTACCATTCGTAGAAGTTAAAGTCACTTGGTAAACTTTGTGGTCATGGTCAGTGGCACATGCCACCTTTGTGAAGGCATTGCGCACAATAGCCACACCGAGCCACCACTATTGTACCTTGTTTCCACCTGCAAGATCATGCCTAGTACATCTGCACTTACATTGGACACTGACCTTGGCTGACTCATGTTATGATCAATAGGAGGAAAAGTCACTTGGATACATTTGTGGTCATGGTCAGCAGCACATGCCAACTGTGTCAAGGCATTGCGCACAATAGCAACACCAAGCAACCAGTATTATACCTTGTTTACACCTGCAAGATCATACCTATTATATCTGCACTGTGATTGGACACTCTGACCGTGGCTGACTCGTGTTATGATTCATAGCCATTTATGGTACTTGGTAAACTTTGTGATCATGGTCAGTGGCACATGCCAGCTTTGTCAAGGCATTGCGTACAATAGCCACACCGAGCTACCAGTATTGTACCTTGTTTGCACCTGCAAGATCATGCGTAGTTTATCTGCACTGTGATTGGACACTCTGACCGTGGCTGACTCGTGTTATGATCAATAGAAGTAAATGTCACTTGGATTCATTTGTAATCATGGTCACTGGCACATGCCAACTTTGTCAAGGCATTGCACACAATAGCCACACCGAGCCACCAGTATTCTACCTTGTTTGCACCTGCAAGATCATGCCTAGTAAATCTACACTGTTATTGGACACTATGACCGTGGCTGACTTGTGTTATGATCAATAGAAGTAAAGGTCACTTGGATACATTTGTGGTCATGGTCAGTGACACATGCCAACTTTGTCAAGGCATTGCGCACAATAGCCACACCGAGCCACCAGTATTCTGCCTTGTTTGTACCTGTAAGATCATGCCTAGTACATCTGCACTGTGATTAGACACTCTGACCGTGGCTGACTCGTGTTATGATCAATAGAAGTAAAAGTCACTTGGATACATTTGTGGTCATGGTTAGTGGCATATGCCAACTTTGTCAAGGCATTGCGCACAATAGCCACACCGAGCCACCAGTATTCTACCTTGTTTGTACCCGCAAGGTCATGCCAGGTACATCTGCACTGTGACTGGACACTCTGACCGTGGCTGACTCGTGTTATGATCAATAGAAGTTAAAGTCACTTGGATACATTTGTGGTCATGGTCAGTGGCACATGCCAGCTTTGTCAAGGCATTGCGCACAATAGCCACACCGGGCCACCAGTATTCTACCTTGTTTGCACCTGCAAGATCATGCCTGCACAACTGCACTGTCATTGGAACTCTGACTGTGGCTGACTCATGTTACTATTCATAGCCGTTTAAGGTACTTGGTAAACTTTGTGGTCATGGTCAGTGGCACATGCCAACTTTGTCAAGGCATTGCGCACAATAGCCACAACAAGCCACCAGTATTGTACCTTGTTTGTACCTGTAAGATCATGCCTAGTACATCTGTCATGTGATTGGACACTCTGACCGTGGCTGACTCATGTTATGATTCATAGCCGTTTAAGGTACTTCGTAAACTTTGTGGTCATGGTCAGTGGCACATGTTAACTTTGTCAAGGCATTGCGCATAATAGCCACACGGAGCCACCAGTATTGTACCTTGTTTGTACCTGCAAGATCATGCCCAGTATATCTGTATTCTGGTTGGACACTCTGACCGTGGCTGACTCGTGTTATGATTCATAGCCGTTTAAGGTCACTTGGGAAACTGTGTGGTCATGGTCAGTTGCGTAGGCCAACGTTGTCAACGCATTGCGCACAATAGCCACACCGAGCAACCAGTATTCTGCCTTGTTTATACCTACAAGGTCATGCATATTAGATGCACGCTGTGATTGGGCACTCTGACCGTGGCTAGCTCGTGTTACGTTTCGTAGAAGCTAAAGTCACTTGGTAAACTTTGTGGTCATGGTCAGTGGCACATGCCAACTTTGTCAAGGCATTGCGCACAATAGCCACACCGAGCCACCAGTATTCTACCTTGTTTGTACCTGCAAGGTCATGCCCATTATATCTGCACTGTGATTGGACACTTTGACCGTGGCTGACTCGTATTACGATGAATAGAAGTAAAAGTCACTTGGATACATTTGTGGTCATGGTCAGTGGCACATGCCAACTTTGTCAAGGCATTGTGCACAATAGCCACACCGAGCCACCAGTATTCTACCTTCTTTGCACCTGCAAAATCATGCGTAGTACATATGCACTGTTATTGGACACTCTGACCGTGGCTGACTCGTGTTTTGATTCATATCCGTTTAATGTACTTAGTAAGCTTTATGGTCATGGTCAGTGGCAGCAGCCAACTTTGTCAAGGCATTGCGCACAATAGCAGTGCCAAGACACCGGTTTTTTACCCTGTTTCTACCAGCAAGGTCATGCATATTAGATGTGCACTGTGATTGGGCACTCTGACCGTGGCTGACTCGTGTTACGANGGTCATGCATATTACATGTGCACTGTGATTGGACACTATGACCGTGGCTGACTCGTGTTATGATTCGTAGAAGTTAAAGTCACTTGGTAAACTTTGTGGTCATGGACAGTGGCACATGCCAACTTTATCAAGGCATTGTGCATAATAGTCACACCGAGCCACCAGTATTCTACCTTGTTTGAACCTGCAAGATCATGCCTAGTACATCTGCACTGTGATTAGACACTCTGACCATGACTGACTCGTGTTATGATGAACAGAAGTAAACGTCACTTGGGTACATTTGTGGTCATGATCAGTGGCACCTGCCAACATTGTCAAGGCATTGTGCACAATAGCCACACCGAGCCACCAGTATTCTGCCTTGTTTGTACCTGTAAGATCATGGCCAGTATATCTGCACTGTGATTGGACACTCTGACTGTGGCTGACTCGTGTTATGATTCGCAGAAGTTAAAGTCACTTGGTAACCTTTGTGATCATGGTCATCTACACTGTGATTGGATGCTATGACCGTGGCTAACTAGTGTTATGATCAATATAAGTAAAAGTCACTTGGATACATTTGTGGTCATAGTCAGCGGCACATGCCAACTTTGTCAAGGCATTGCACACAATAGCGACACCGAGCCACCAGTATTCTACCTTGTTTGCACCTGCAAGGTCATGCCTAGTACATGTCCACTGTGATTGGACACTTTGACCGTGGCTGACTCATGTTATGATTCTTAGCCGTTTAAGGTACTTGGTAAACTTTGTAATAATGGTTAGTGGCACATGCCAACTTTGTCAAGGCATTGCACAGAATAGCCGTGTCAAGCCACCAGTCGTCTACCATGTTTTTACCTGCAAGGTCATGCCTAGTACATCTGAACTGTGATTGGACAATCTGACCATGGCTGACACGTGTTATGATTCACAGAAGTAAAAGTCACTTGGAAACACTTTTGTTCATGGTCAGTGGCACATGCCAACTTTG
The DNA here is from genome assembly GCA_023375785.1 of Penium margaritaceum. Taxonomy (NCBI): domain Eukaryota; kingdom Viridiplantae; phylum Streptophyta; class Zygnematophyceae; order Desmidiales; family Peniaceae; genus Penium; species Penium margaritaceum. The sequence continues at coordinate 59,040 of SZWC01012568.1, read as the reverse complement.
TCAAGGCATTGCACACAATAGCCACACCGAGCCACCAGCATTCTACCTTTTCTATACTTCTAAGGTCATGCCTAGTATATCTGCACTGTGATCAGACACTCTGACCGTGGCTGACTCGTGTTATGATTCATAGTCGTTTAAGGTACTTGGTAAACTTTGTGGTCATGGTCAGTGGCAGCTGCCAACTTTGTCAAGGCATTGCGCACAATAGTTGTACCAAGACACCGGTTTTTCACCCTGTTTCTACCTGAAATGTCATGCATATTAGATGTACACTGTGATTGGGCACTCTGATCGTGGCTGACCTGTGTTACGATTCATAGAAGTCAAAGTCGCTTGGATTCATTTGTGGTCATGGTCAGTGGCACATGCCAACTTTGTCAAGGCATTGCAAACAATATCCACACCAAGCCACCAGTATTTTATCTTGGTTGCACCTGCAAGATCATACCTAGTATATCTGCACTATGATTGGACACTCTGACCGTGGCTGACTCGTGTTATGATCAATATAAGTAAAAGTCACTTGGATACATTTGTGGTCATGGTCAGTGGCACATGCCAGCTTTGTGAAGGCATTGCGCACAATAGTCACACCGGGCCACCAGTATTCTACCTTTTGTGCACCTGCAAGATCATGCCTAGTACATCTGTACTGTGATTGGACACTCTGACCGTGGCTGACTCGTGTTATGATTCATAGCCGTTTAAGGTACTTGGTAAACTGTGTGGTCATGGTCAGTGGCACATGCCAGTTTTTTCAAGGCATTGCGCACAATAGCCGTGCCAAGCCACCGGTTTTTTACCTTGTTTATACCTGTAAGGTCATGCCTAGTACATCTGAACTGTGATTGGGCACTCTGACTGTGGCTGACTCGTGTTACGATTTAAAGAAGTTAAAGTCATTTGGTAAACTTTGTGGTCATGGTCAGTGGC
>SZWC01012568.1:9695-54631 GCA_023375785.1 Penium margaritaceum | reverse complement strand
TGGCGGAGAAGCGCTCTCTCGCCCACGTACCAAAAACGGACGTAGCTGAACAACACCGGCGCACCACTCCAGGACTACGTGCCTCCACGACGTCAGGCACCTCTCTTGTTTGTGCCGAGTCGCGAAGCGGCTCCGCACCCTGCCTCCATGGCAGAAGCAGCCAAGCGGCTGCGGCACCACTTGGGCTATCGCCCCCCATTGTAGAGACTAGGACTGGTACTTAAGTAGTTCAATTCTCCTTGTATTTTCTGCCTCCGTTATCGGCTATCTACTCATATCAATCGAGCTTGCCTCATCTTCCGCTACGCCCGCCATCACGGCTGTGGCCTCACTGTGTCATCTCTTCGTCCACCTTCACAGCTGTGGTACTTGCATTCCTCGTTACCTTCATTCACTTTCACCAGCTTTGCCCTTTGTCGCTCCTTTGCTTTGCTCAGTCTCACCCACATCGCCTCGTCGAGGCACCTTTGTACTTCTGCGCCCGTGCCTATCGGCACTGCGCTCACGCAAGTCACACTTCCGGATAGGCTCGTGTCTTTGGCACCACCCCCACGCTTGTTCTGCCTCCTCGCTTCAGCTTGTCAGTACTTGGTTGCCCCAGGCAACCGTGTCTTGCCCTTCATGATGATGTCATCACGCTGTCAGCCGTCTGTAGTTTCACCGATGCTTCCGCAGCTGACCCATCTGTCCCTCCGCTTTGCCTAAGTATCATTACATTTTCCTGACATGGTATTAGAGCACACTGAAAGCTCCTGGCTCTCCTCCTTGCTTCCTCTCCATCACTGATGCCGGAACCGCCGCGCCGCGCCGCACCGCCCCTTCCAGTCAGCCGAATCTCCACTTCTCATTTTCTCTCGCAACTGCAAGGACAGCAACATTGTGTATGGGCACAACGTTGAGAACCTCGCAGCAGCCATCACCTACATCAGTCGCCGCCTGATGCCTGAAGCACTCCGCCGAAGCGCGCACCTGGCAATCCGCCAGCAAGCATCTCCAACAGCAGTAGCCATCCGGTCTCACAAGAAAAGCCTCCTCATGTCCTCTTCATCCTTCTACATCATGTCATCACCACCACTGGGCCGTGTATGGGCACAACCCCCAGTGACGGCACCACACATGAACAACAGCAGCTGAGTCTCCTCAGCCTCTTCAAGAATGTCTCCACATCTCAGCAGCGCTACGTATATCTCCTCCTTCAACGGGGCATCATGATCCTCTACGTACTCGGTTGCCTTGCAGTAGCAGCCTGGCATCAGCACAAGCAACAAAAGCAGCGTTCATAGCATCCTGATCCTTAGCCATCTTCAGAAGCAGCAACTTCAGCTACTATCATCACCCACATCAGCATTCCCCAACCTGAATTGACCAAAGACCATGACTCTCCTCCTGAAACGATCATCTCGGCATCATCTCCCTCACCCGGCCGCCTCCGCACCTTCTCATCACCCTTAGAACCTGAACAGTGTCCACGCACAAACAGCCCTCTAGCCACAGCTCCCCACTGTATGACCTCCTCTTTTTCTAACTGCCAAAGCACACGAGCCCCTCTTTCTGGCAACATCTTCTGCGTAGCCGGGTGCAGCAAGCATTCACCACCATTCACATCCTCAGGCGACTGCATGCCATATGCCGCCTCCCCCTCTGCCACCAGCAACCAATCCTATGCTTGCATGTCAAAAAGAAAATCACGTCGCCGACGCCGCCAACTACTTGCACAAGCCTACTCCTTGTTAAGGTCTGGCACAATAGGCTCAGTTCCCCAAGCGTCCATCCGGATATCCTACTCCTTGAACAAAGGGAACAATCACTACTTCTCAGAAGAATGGGACTCTACAGCAGCAGATGCCGCCTCTTCTTATCCAGACACCATTGCATCCATGGGACTACTACTCTACTCGAACACTCCACTTTTCACCAACGAGGAGCTCAACAACTTCATGATGCTCAACTACGGGACAACCATCTGGAACACAACGCCACAGCACCAAGACAACCCTGGTGCCACCACGACAATGACCCTTTCACTCTCTACAGATCCTTCACCTTCTGTATCATCACACTCTCTATCAAGAAACCAGGAACCCTGCATATCCGCAGTGTCTTCACCAGCAGCAGCAGCAACCATCTACCTCCTCCCTCATCAACAACAAGCAGGACAACAGCAGCATCTCAGCCAGCAGGATCACTCATCAGCACCCCCAGCATCTTCTACTAGGACCAACCTCCTAAACACCAATCGCTCCACAACGGACGGTACTGAACTCGCTCTTGCCCTCTGGAACTCCATCCTCTTAGGCCGCATGTTCCTCTGGGTGCACACGCGAGGACTACAGCAGCACCCCCCGAATACTGAAAGCCTTCTCCTCCCAAACCACCTCTGGATGGAAGAGGGTCACTCTGTCAGCAGCTCAGCACAGGGTGTCTCTCTCAGCATCCCCGATTCCTACAGATCAGCGAGGAACTACTTCAGTGCACACATCTGGGCAACCTCTCGCCAGTCTCCCACCAGCAACTCCAGCACACCACCACATCAACTTCAACCACCTGGACTCTCACCTCTCAGACACATAATCAGACTTGTGACATTGAGGGCGGGTGTCAGAATACACTCACAATATCACAAGCTGGCCCCAACTGAGACTCATACCCCACAAGTGCCCCTCCGTGGCAAAGCAAGGGCATACGAGTATTGGACACCAAAAACCTCTGTCGGTGACCAGCTCATTCCCGCGACGATGGCTCCACACAGGAACTGGTTCGGAGTTTCCCTGACCAACACTTCACAAACGGCCGGTTGCATGATAACGGTCATTCAGAACCAGCGCTCCGGACCTCGCTCCGCGCTCACGTGGCGGAGAAGCGCTCTCTCGCCCACATACCAAAAACGGGCGTAGCTGAACAACACCGGCGCACCACTCCAGGACTACGTGCCTCCACGATGTCCCGCACCTCTCTTGTTCATGCCGAGCCGCGAAGCGGCTCCGCACATTGCCACCATGGCAGAAGCAGCCAAGCGGCTGCGGCACCACTTGGGCTATCGTCTCCCATAGTAGAGACTAGGAATAGTACTTAAGTAGTTCAGTGCTCCTTGTATTTTTTGCCTCTGTTATCAGCTATCTACTCATATCAGTCGAGCTTGCCTCATCTTTCGCTGCGTCCGCCATCACGGCTGTGGCCTCACTGTGTGATCTCTTCGCCCGCCTTCACAGCTGTGGTACTTGCATCCCTCGTTACCTTCATTCGCTCTCACCAGCTTTGCCCTTTATTGCTCCTTTGCTTTGCTCAGTCTCACCCACATTGCCTTGTCGAGGCGCCTTTGTACTTCTGCGCCCGTGCCTGTCGGCACTACGCTCACGCAAGTCACACTTTCGGATAGGCTCGTGCCTTTGGCACCGCCCCCGCGCTCGTTCTGCTTCCTCACTTCAGCTTGTGAGCACTTGGTTGCCCCAGGCAACCGTGTCTTGCCCTTCATGATGATGTCATCACGCTGTCAGCCGTCTGTAGTTTCACCGATGCTTCCGCAGCTGACCCCTCTGTCCCTCTGCTTCGCCTAAGTATCATTACATTTTCCAGACAACTTGATATACTTTGTGGTCATGGTCAGCGGCACATGCCAACTTTGTCAAGGCATTGCGCACAATAGCCACACCGAGCCACCAGTATTGTACCTTCTTTACACCTGCAAGGTCATGCCTCGTACATGTGCACTATGACTGGACACTCTGACCGTGGCTGACTCATGTTATGATCAAGAGAAGTAAAAGTCACTTGGATACATTTGTGGTCATGGTCAGTGGCACATGCCAAAATTGTCAAGGCATTGCACACAATAGCCACACTGAGCCAATACTGGTAGATCAGTGTGGATATTGTGCGCAATGCCTAGAGAAATTTGGCATGTGCCACTGACCATGACCACAAAGTTTACCTAGTGATTTTAACATCTACGAATCGTAACACGAGTCAACCACGGTCAGAGTGCCCAATCACAGTTAAGATGTACTATGCATGACCTTGCAGGTAGAAACAAGGTAAAAACCAGTGGCCTTGCACGGCTATTGTGCGCAATGCCCCGACAAAGTTGGCATGTGCCACTGACCATGACCACAAACTTTACCAAGTACCTTAAACGGCTATGAATCATAACACAAGTCAGCCACGGTCAGAGTGTCCAATCACAGTGCAGATGTACTGGGCATGACCTTGCAGGTACAAACACGGTAGAATACTGGCAGCTCGGTGTAGCTACTGTACGCAATGCCTTGACAAAGTTGGCATGTGCCACTGACGATGACCACAAATGTATCCAAGTGACTTTTACTTCTATTCATCATAACACGAGTCAGCCACGGTCAGAGTGTCCAATCACAGTGTAGATGTACTATGCATGATCTTGCAGGTATAAACAAGGAAGAATACTGGCGTCTCGGTGTGGCTATTGTGCACAATGCCTTGACGGAGTTGGCATGTGCCACTGACCATGACCACAAAGTTAACCAAGTGACTTTAACTTCTACGAATCGTAACACGAGTCAGCCACGGTCAGAGTGCCCAATCACAGCGCACATCTGCATGACCTTGCAGCTCTAAAAAAGGTAAAAAACCGGTGGTTTGGCACGGCTATTGTGCGCAATACCTTAACAAAGTTGGCATGTGCCACTGACCATGACCACAAAGTTTACCAAGTACCTTAAACAGCTATGAATCATTACACGAGTCAGCCACGGTCAGAGTGTCCAGTCACAGTGTAGCTGTACTGAGCATGACCTCACAGGTATAAACAAGGTAGAAAACTGGTGGCTCGTTGTGGCTATTGTGCGCAATACCTTGACAAAGTTGGCATGTGCCACTGACCATGGCCACAAATGCATCCAAGTGACTTTTACTTCCATGAATCATAACACGAGTCAGCCACGGTCAGAGTGTCCAATCACAGTTCAGATGTACTAGGCATGACCTTGCAGGTATAAACAAGATAGAATACTGGTGTCTTGGCACGGCTATTGTGCGCAATGCCTTGACAAAGTTGGCATGTGCCACTGACCATGACCACAAAGTTTACCAAGCACCTTAAACGGCTATGAATCATAACACGAGTCAGCAAGGTCAGAGTGTCCAATCACAGCGCACATCTAACATGCATGGTCTTGAAGGTATAAACAAGGTAAAAATCCGGTGGCTTGGCACAGCTATTGTGCGCAATGCCTTGACAAAGTTGGCATGTGCCACTGACCATGACCACAATGTTTGCCAAGTACCTTAAACGGCTATGAATCAAAACATGAGTCGGCCATGGTGAGAATGTCCAATCATAGTGCACATGTACTAGGCATTATTTTGCAGGTACAAACAAGGTAGAATACTGGTAGATCAGTGTGGCTATTGTGCACAATGCCTTGACAAAGTTGGCATGTGCCACTGACCATGACCACAAAGTTTACCAAGTGACTTTAGAACGGCTATGAATCATAACACGAGTCAGCCACAGTCAGAGTGTCCAATCACGGTGCAGATATACTGGGCACAACCTTACAGGTATAAACAAGGCAGAATACTGGTGGCCCGGCATGGCTATTGTGCACAATGCCTTGACAAAGTAGGCATGTGCCACTGGGCATGACCACAAATGTATCCAAGTGACCTTTACTTCTATTCATCATAACTCGAGTCAGCCACGGTAAGAGTGTCCAATAACTGTGCGAATGTAATAGGCATGATCTTGTAGGTGCAAACAAGGTAGAATACTGGTGGCACGTTGTGGCTATTGTGCGCAATGCCTTGACAAAGTTGGCATGTGCCACTGACCATGACCACAAATGTATCCAAGTGACTTTAACTTATATTGATCATAACACGAGTCAGCCACGGTCAGAGTGTCCAATCACAGTGCAGATGTACTAGGCATGATCTTGCAGGTACAAACAAGGTAGAATACTGGTGGCTCGGTGTGGCTATTGTGCGCAATGCCGTGACAAAGTTGGCATGTGCCACTGACCATGACCACAAATGTATCCGATTGACTTTTACTTCTATTGATCATAACACGAGTCAGCCACGGTCAGAGTGTCCAATCACAGTGCAGATGTACTAGGCATGATCTTGCAGGTTCAAACAAGGTAGAATACTGGTAGATCGGTGTGGCTATTGTGCGCAATGTCTTGACAAATTTGGCATGTGCCACTAACCATGACCACAAAGTTGACCAAGGGACTTTAAACGGCTATGAGTCATAACACGAGTCCGCCACAGTCAGGGTGTCCAATCACAGTGCAGATATACTAGGCACAACCTTGCACGTATAAACAAGATAGAATTCTGGTGGCTCGGTGTGGCTATTGTGAGCAATGCCTTGACAAAGTTGGCATGTGCCACTGACCATGACCACAAATGTATCCGATTGACTTTTACTTCTATTGATCATAACACGAGTCAGCCACGGTCAAAGTGTCAAATCACAGCACAGATACTCGTGCCAAGCCACCAGTATTCTATCTTGTTTGTACCTGCAAGATCATGCCTAGTACATCTGCACTATGATTGGACACTCTAACCGTGGCTGACTCGTGTTATGATCAATATAAGTTAAAGTCACTTGGATACATTTGTGGTCATGGTCTTTGGCACATGCCAACTTTTTCAAGGCATTGCGCACAATAGCCACGCCAAGCCACCAGTATTCTACCTTGTTTATATCTACAAGGTCATGCCTAGTATATCTGCACTGTGATTGGACACTCTGACCGTGGCTGACTCGTGTTATGATTCATAGCCGTTTAATGTACTTGGTGAATTTTGTGGTCATGGTCAGTGGCACATGCCAACTTTGTCAAGGTATTGCGCACAATAGCCGTGTCAAGCCACCGGTTTTCTTACCCTATTTATACCTGCAAGGTCATGCATATTAGATGTGCACTGTGATTGGGTACTCCGACCGTGGCTGACTCGTGTTATGATTTGTAGAAGTTAAAGTCACTTGGTAAACTTTGTGGTCATGGTCAAAGGCACATGCAAACTTTGTCAAGGCATTGCGCACAATCACCACACCGAGCCACCAGTATTCTACCTTGTTTGTACGTGCAAGATCATGCCTAGTACATCTGCACTGTGATTGGACAATCTGACCGTGGCTGACTCGTGTTATGATTCATAGCCGTTTAAGGTACTTGGTAAACTTTGTGGTCATGGTCAGTGGCACATGCCAACTTTTTCAAGGCATTGCGCACAATAGCCATGCCAAGCCACCAGTATTCTACCTTGTTTGTACCTGAAAGATCATGCCTAGTACATCTGCACTGTGATTGGATACTCTGACTTTGGTTGAATTGTGTTATGATCAATAGAAGTAAAAGTCACTTGGATACATTTGTGGACGTGGTTAGTGGCACATGCCAACTTTGTCAAGGCATTGCACACAATAGCCACACCAAGCCACTAGTATTCTACCTTCTTTATACCTGTAAAGGTCATGCCCAGTATATCTGCACTGTGATTAGAAACTCTGACCGTGAGTGACTCCTGTTATGATTCATAGCCGTTTAAGGTACTTGGTAAACTTTGTGGTCATGGTCAGTGGCACATGCCAACTTTGTCAAGGCATTGCGCACAATAGTTACACCGAGCCACCAGTATTCTACCATGTTTATACATGCAAGGTCATGTCCAATATGTCTGCACTGTGATTGGACACTCTGACCGTGGCTGACTCGTGTTATGATTCATAGCCGTTTAAGGTACTTGGTAAACTGTGTGGTCATGGTCAGTGGCACATGCCAGTTTTTTCAAGGCATTGCGCACAATAGCCGTGCCAAGCCACCGGTTTTTTACCTTGTTTATACCTGTAAGGTCATGCCTAGTACATCTGAACTGTGATTGGGCACTCTGACTGTGGCTGACTCGTGTTACGATTTAAAGAAGTTAAAGTCATTTGGTAAACTTTGTGGTCATGGTCAGTGGCACATGCCAACATTGTGAAGGCATTGCGCACAATAGCCACACAGAGCGACCAGTATTCTACCTTGTTTGTACCTGTAAGATCATGCCTAGTACATCCGCACTGTGACTGGACACTCAGACCGTGGCTGACTCGTGTTACGATTCGTGGGAGTTAAAGTCACTTGGTAAACTTTGTGGTCATGGTCAGTGGCACATGCCAACTTTATCAGGGCATTGCGCAAAATAGCCACACCGAGCCTCCAGTATTGTACCTTGTTTGTATCTGCAAGATCATGCTCAGCAAATCTATACTTTGATTGGGCACTCTGACCGTGGCTGACTCGTGTTATTATCAAAAGAAGTAAAAGTCACTTGGATACATTTGTGGTCATGGTCAGTGGCACATGCCAACTTTGTCAAGGCATTGCACACCATAGCCACACCGAGCCACCAGTATTCTACCTTGTTTGTACCTGAAAGATCATGCCTAGTACATCTGCACTGTGAATGGACACTCTGACCGTGGCTGGCCTGTGTTATGATCAATAGACGTAAACGTAACTTGGATATATCTGTGGTCATGGCCAGTGGCACATGCCAACTTTGTCAAGGTATTGCGTACAATAGCCACACCGAGCCACCAGTATTCTACCTTGTCTATACTTGCAAGGTCATGCCCACTATATTTGCACTGTGATTGTACACTCTGACCGTGGCTGACTCGTGTTATGATTTATAGCCGTTTAATGTTATTGGTAAATGTTGTGGTCATGGTCAGTGGCACATGCCAACTTTGTCAGGGCATTGCGTACAATAGTCGTACCAAGCCACCGGTTTTTTACCCTGTGTATACATGCAAGGTCATGCATATTAGATGTGCACTGTGATTGGGTACTCTGACCGTGACTTTTGTGTTGTGATTCGTAGAAGTTAAAGTCACTTGGTAAAATTTGTGGTCATGGTCAGAGGCACATGCAAACGCCATCAAGGCATTGCGCACAGTAGCCACACTGAGCCACCGGTATTCTACCTTGTTTGTACCTGCAAGATCATGCCTCGTACATCTGCACTGTGATTGGACACTCTGACTATGGCTGACTCGTGTTATGATCAATAGAAGTATAAGTCACTTGGATACCTTTGTGGTCATGATCATTGGCACATGCCAACTTTGTCAAGGCATTGCGCACAATAGCCACACCGAGCCACCAGTATTCTACCTTGTTTGTACCTGCAAGGTCATGCCCAGTACATATGCACTGTGATTGGATACTCTGACCGTGGCTAACTCGTGTTATGATGAATAGAAGTAAAAATCACTTGGATACATTTGTGGTCATGGTCACTGGCACATGCCAACTTTGTCAAGGCATTGCGCACAATAGCCACACCGAGCCACCAGTATTGTACCTTGTTTATACCTGTAAGGTTATGCCCAATACATCTGCACTGTGATTGGACACTCTGACTGTGGCTGACCTGTGTTATGATTCATAGCCGTTTAAAGTCACTTGGTGAACCTTGTGGTCATCCTTAGTGGCACATGCCAACTTTGTCAAGGCATTGCGCACAATAGCCACACCAATCAACCAGTATTCTACCTTGTTTCTGTCAGAAATTAGCATCAAAGAAACTCACTCTAGTCACTCAGCCAGGAAAAGAACCGCCTTTTTTTAATAACGGTTCAAGCTCAAGTCCGAACCATCTCGGTCACCAACGGTAGGATCTCAGGACCGTTGAGACCGAGTTATCCCCTAAAAAAGTGACACCTGTCACCCACGTCCGGCTAGTGGGAAGAGCCGTTGCACATACCTTTGTCCTGTTCAATCCATATATACCGAGGAGATTCATTCCCTCGAGTCAACCAGAACAGTTATACTCATCCTGTTCCCCTTTGGTTCCGCGGCTTCGCCGTTGTGTCTTCGCTCTGCTCACTCCTCACATTCTTTGTCTTCGCCAACTCCTCTCAACACTTCGCTCCTTCACTCTCGCTCCTTCGCTCAGCTCTCACACTCCGCCAATCATCACTCATCTCGCCAGCACTCCTTCTCACATCAACCGTCTACCCCAGCTATCTCACCTCTGAGCTTCTATCAGCTCCCGCGACTAACTCCTTGGACCGCCCTTGCCTACGTCACTTCGCTGACGTATGCTTGCGTGTTCTGATGCTTCTGCCTGCTTCTGCCACTGCTGTTCTCGTATCTGCATTCTTCTGGCATGGTATCAGAGCATCAGGCAACATCACCTGGTGCCTTGGAACTGCGTCATCACTCTGCCGGCATCTCTTCTCCAACACTTATGCTCACATTCATCTGTCGCCGCTGCCGTCACCCCGCGCCTCTCTGCTTCATCCGCAGCTGACATCAGCAGTCGCGCCTGACGAGTTCTCCACGCGGAAGAAATGCCTTGTCATCCCAAGGAAGCCCTGCGCCCATTCCCGCGCCCATGGCCAACTACCGGTGACTTGTCGCCCTCATCAGCTGCAAGTAACTTTCGAGCCGCCATCTGCCGTCAACTACCAAGAAGCTTCCTGCCGCCCACCATCTGCTGCCCCTCATCACATATGCCTCTGCAAGCATCTCCTCCTCTTTCATCCTACCTTATCAGCCTCATCTGCCCCTCCTCACCGTCATCCTCAGCCCGCCCGCGTCCATCATCTTGAATCGCTCTCTTGCATCGCCTCCTCGCCTCGTCAACAGCTGCAACCAAAACTGCTGCCGTCAGGATATCGGACACCAACAGTCTTCCTGCTTTGACTTCCGAGCCAACTGGGGAACAAGCCGTCACTCTCCTGAACACAGAAGAAGTAGCTGTACCGCTCTGCCCACCTGCCGCACCGCGTCTCATCTCGGCTCTCTCCGCTCGAGTTGCTTCCTGTCTCCCGTCTTCTCCATCAACATCAGCCTTCAGCCTTCATCTTCGCTCATCTCCGTCATTCCTCCTCCTCCTCCTCGCTCCAGTTTCCTCTACTTCATCAGGCACTCATTCTTGCCTCATCTCCGCCTCTCCATCATCAGCATCATCCGTACCGTTGTCCATCCATCATCCTCATCAGCATCGTCTCTTCGCGCATGAGGTTCCGCCCCTGCGCCCACTCATCAATCAATTTCTTCCTCCACTTCTGAAAATCGTCTTCAGCTCGGCACAAGGATCTGCCCGGTCGCATCGCCCATTCCGCGATGACCTGCACCCATGCCGAATACATCCGCAGTGCACGTGGTTCGCCCCTACGCCCACTCATCAATCAATCATTTCCTCAGCTTTGCATCGCTCTCAGCTCGGCACAAGGATCCGCCCGGTCGCATCGCCTTTTCCGCGACAACCTGCGCCCACGCCAAAACTTCCTGCAGCGCACGTGGTTTGCCCCTGCGCCCACTCAGCCATCGTCATCAGCCTCCGCTTCATCAGCAATCACCAGCATCTGTGAACGGCACTATGATCTGCACGAGCTAGCTGCCCGCTTCGCAGCAGCCTGCACCCACGCCAGCAGCAGATTTCTCGCGACGCGTTGGCACCTGCCTTACCCTTGCTGCATCCTACTCTCCTCTTTAAATCGCGCACGTGGTCTCGCCCCTGCGCCCACTCAATCATCCATCGTTCCTCCGCAGTCATCCGCTTCCGCTCCACTCGGCATAAGAATCCGCCAGGTCGCATCGCCCGTTTTTGCGACGACCTGCGCCCACGCCGAAACCCACTTCGTTGTCAATCAATTCCTCATCATCTGCATCACCTTCAATCTCGACACAAGGATCTGCCGAGTCGTATCACCTGTTCCGCGGCGACCTGCCCTCACGCCAAAACCTCCATCAACACACTCAACCAGTCTGCACTCCCACTAAATCACAAATTGCTTCCCCTTCCCCAGCACTATCCCTAAACCTGGACAGCGCCTTCACATGGTCAGATCTTATCCTCCCCGAACAACATACCTTCTCCAACACAAAAACGTAACATCTGCTCTCACTTCATCCTCCAGTGGGTTCCTCTCCTTTCAGTCTCTGCCAGACCTGACTCCATCCCTTCAACCAAATCCACATGGCGGGACAACGTTCAACCTCTTGGTGGGACCAACGGCAAATCTCTCCTGAAACATTCGGCATTGCCAGACGGATTCCAATTCTTCACTTCAACTCTACTGGAATCCACAACTACCACATCTGGCACACAACTCTACAAAGAACTACGAATGTAGAGATGCGCCATATCAATGTCTGGACCATCTTCTCTCAGCGAAGAGGCTACTTCCACTCTGACCACTACAACTTCAACGACAATCAAGAAGTTGCCCGATACTGGCAAGACTACTTCTATGCTGAGTATCAGGCACTTCTCATTCTCTGGCTCACTACTGAAGAGCCCTTCCGATCATCTCTTGGACACTATGATGTTCAGGTATCTGACATCTACGCTCTAACTCTGGAACTAAGAGAAGTCAGAGAAACGAGAGGAGAGCGTCGATGGCTCAGTCGTCCACAACGGGTCAGGGTGAGAGACCTCCCGGCACCACTGAGGGTTCCCCACCCTGAGTATCTTCCTGGTCCTCCTTCCCCACTATCAGTGGCCACACCTTCAACAGAAGAGGACTAAAAATACTCATGGATCAGCCTATCTGAACTGCCTGAATGACCATTGTGAATTTCAAGGGGGGGTGTCAGAAATTGGCATCAAGAAACTCACTCTGGTCACTCGGCAGGGAAAAGATCCGCCTTTTCTCAATAACGGTTCAAGCTCAAGTCTGAACCACCTCGGTCACCAACAGTAGGATCTCAGGACCGTTGAGACCGAGTTATCCCCTAAAAAAGTGACACCTGTCACCCACGTCCGTCAAGTGGGAAGAAGCCATTGCACATACATTTGTCCTGTTCTGTCCATATATACCGAGGAGGTCCATTCCCTCGAGTCAAGCAGAACAGTTCTACTCATCCTGTTCCCCTTTGGTTCCGCGGCTTTGCCGCCGTGTCTTCGCTCTGCTCGCTCCTCACATTATTTGTCTTCGCCAACTCCTCTCAACACTTCGCTCCGTCACTCTCGCTCCTTCGCTCAGCTCTCACACTCCACCAATCATCACTCATCTTGCCAGCACTCCTTCTCACATCAACCATCTACCTCAGCTATCTCGCCTCTCAGCTTCTATCAGCTCTTGCGACTAACTCCTCGGACCGCCCTTGCCTACGTCACTTGGCTGACGTATGCTTGCGTGTTTTGACGCTTCTGCCTGCTTCTGCCGCTGATGTTCTCATGTCTGTATTCTTCTGACAGTTTGTACTTGCAAGATCATGCCTAGTACATATGTACTGTGATTGGACACTCTGATCGTGCCTGACTCGTGTTATGATTCATAGCCGTTTAAGGTACTTGGTAAACTTTGTGGTCATGGTCAGTGGCACGTGCCAACTTTGTCAAGGCATCAAGCACAATAGCCGTACCAAGCCACCGGTTTTTTACATTGTTTATAACTGCAAGAACATGCATATTAGATGTGCGCCGTGATTGGACACTCTGACCGTGGCTGACTCGTGTTATGATTCATAGCCGTTCAAGGTACTTGGTAAACTTTGTGATTATGGTCAGTGGCACATGCCAGCTTTGTCAAGGCATTGCGCACAATAGCCGTACCAAGCCACCAGTGTTCTACCTTGTTGATACCTGCAAGGTCATGCATAGTACATCTGAATTGTGATTGGTCACTCTGACCGTGGCTGACTCGTGTTATGATTCATAGAAGTAAGTGTCACTTGGATATATTTGTGGTCATGGTCAGTGGCACATGCCAACTTTGTCAAGGCATTGCGCACAATAGCCACACCGAGCCACCAGTATTCTACCTTGTTTNATCTGCACTGTGATTGGACACTCTGACCGTGGCTGACTCGTGTTATGATTCGTAGAAGTTAAAGTCACTTGGTAAACTTTGTGGTCATGGTCAGAGGCACATGCAAACTTTGTCAAGGCATTGCGCACAATAGCCGTGCCAAGCCACCGGTTTTTTACCTTGTTTATACGTGGAAGGTCATGCATATTAGATGTTTTCTGTGATTGGGCACCTTGACAGTGGCTGACTCGTGTTACGATTCGTAGAAGATAAAGTCACTTGGTAAACTTTGTAGTCATGGTCAGTGGCACATGCCAACTGTGTTAAGGCATTGCGCAGAATAGCCACACCAAGCCACCAGTATTCTACCTTGTTTATACCTGTAAGGTCATGCCTAGTATATCTGCACTGTGATTGGACACTCTGACCGTGGCTGACTCGTGTTATGATTCATAGCCGTTTAAGGTACTTGGTAAACTTTGTGGTCATGGTCAGTGGCACATGCCAGCTTTGTCAAGGCATTGCGCACAATAGCTGTTGGGAAAATGCAAGCGTCATGGGAATCATCGACTGAAGCGGAGAGGAAGAGATGACAGTCTGGAATGCGGGGCCGCGGTCCGAGGGAGGAGCGCTGCGAATTAGGATCAGACAAGAACATGAGTGGGCGCGGTCCACATGCTCGAGCGCTGATGTAGGGATCTGTCACCATAACGATGAGAAGCTTAGCTGAGCTTTAAGAAGTGGGGACAGTGCCGAGGCACGGGCCGCAAGGCTGAAGCGCCAAGGTACGGGCCGGCTGAATCCGTGTACCGCAGCATCGAAGCGCGGGCTGATCAACATGAGAGGAGATTACAGTGGAGATACAAGAACTGAAGGACGGTTGAAGGTGCTGCAGCGTGAGGTTGCTTATACCGAGGTCGGTTGCCTGTGCTTGCCACAGCGCTGGTGTGCGGGCTGGCATGACAATGCGGCCTAAGTACTTCAATGCATCTGAGTGGCCGCTGAAGACTGAGACGATAAGCAGGATGATGAACAGCGACAAAGAGTTGTGGCGGGCCATAAGGCCGAGCCTGAGTAGGGGCAGGGCGAGAGCCCGGGCTGAGAAACGAAGCATGATAATTGATTGATAACTGAATGACCACAAAAGGGTAGCTCCTAATACACGAGGTACACACATATATAGTAGCTTCTATTCTAGGTCCAAGCCTATGGCGGGCGGTACGCTAGTTGTAACCGTAGCCGCGCTGCTACTACTGCGGCTGACACCGATGACGGAGTCGCGGAGCGACTCCGCCTGAGTCCTTGAACGAGAGGCCGGGGCGTGGAGGCATTGATAGTGCTGGTGCCGGCTGGCTTCTCCAATGGATCAGAGCCGTCGGACGTCTTTGGCGCGTAGTGAAGACCGAGGCGCTCTTTTGTTGGTGGTGATTGGGCGGGATGTGCGGAAGGTGGCAACCGTTGGCTCGGTTGCGCGGGAGTAGGTGTCGGCCATTGGGGAGCTGCCGGCTAGATTCCTCGCGGTACAGTGCTTGAGCCGAACCAGTGGAATATTCCGGAGGGTATTCCAGGATATGGGCTCCGAGGGAGAAATCCAGTACTAGGGAGTACTTCATAAAGAATTCTTTCGTCGGGTTGCAGAGTGCCTTGTACCCATTGATCTTTTTGCTGACAAGCCCCCTCAATGGTGCAAGGCACGACAATTATGGAGTTGCAAAGGAGTCGTTTTCTGAAGGCTGCAGTATTGATTTTGATGGACTTGGCAGGATGGCGAAGTGACTGGGGCAGTGAGGAGGAGGAGGCAGGAGTATAGAGGTGGAAAGGGATTAGGTTTGCATGATGCGCCATTGAGAAGAGATGTGTGGTTGGCTGCAGCGGGGATGTGGAGGGTGGAGTAGATGAGAGGGAGCACTTGTTGCTANTTGTTGGTAATACTGGTTGACAGGAGATGGAGTGAGAGCGTAGTCCCAAAGAGAGCTGTTGTTGATGTATGGTGTGAGCGTTGTTGCTGATGGTGATCGATGCTCCGTGCTGGAGGGAGATGTGGTAGGAACGGAGAAGTACCAGGTGCGTTGTGAAGGGTAGGAGCAATCAGAGGAACAAACATAACTGTTGTGCCGCATGGAAGGATCTGCTGTTGTGCTGGTATGTTTGGGGAAAGGATGTTGTTTTCGATTGTGAGAAGGGAGCTGCTTCATGAAGGACCCATTGATGACGTTGAATCTACTGTTGCTGCTGCTGCTGCTGTTGCTGTGGTTGCTGGTGTGACTCTTGCTGCTGCTGCTGCAGGACAGGGTGACACCATAGTGGAGAGTTGTTTCCTTTTGAAGATGATGTGGCACGTGATAGGTACATACTTCTGAGAAGCTGTTGCTTGTGAAGGGAGAAAAGGGGCGGTCAAGGGGACAGATCAGTCTGTCGCGCCGCAGGAGAGAGTGAGTTGTGGCTGATTGTGTTTGCTGCGGATGCAAATGTTGCTTCTTGCTGTGCTGATTCTGCTGCTGCTGTGGCTGCTGTGATGGTGTTGCAAGGATGATAGAGGGAGAGAGTTGGTAGAGGGGACAGGTGGTTCTGTCGCGCCGGAGAGTTGATGTTAATTTGAACTGCTGGCGGTTGCATTGCTGCGGATGAGAAATGTACAGACAAGGAGTAATGCCATGTTGCCAGGGAGGTAAGGCTGCTGAGCAAATATGCAGTGCTGTTACTGTCGTTGTCGTGCCTACGCTGCACGGATGTGCGAGGAAGACGAGAACTGCGTGTGCGCTTCGGGACGGCGTTTCTGGCGTCAGGCATGTTGTGATAAAGAGGTAGCGAGTAGGGACATATTGAAGAATCTTTCAGCTCTGATACCATGTTGGGAAAATGCAAGCGTCATGGGAATCATCAACTGAAGCGAAGAGGAAGATATGACAGTCTGGAATGCGGGGCCGCGGTCCGAGGGACGAGCACTGCGAATTAGGATCAGACAGGAACATGAGTGGGCGCGGTGCACATGCACGAGCGCTGATGTAGGGATCATTCACCATAACAATGAGAAGATAAGCTGAGCTTGAAGAAGNGTTTCTGGCGTCAGGCATGTTGTGATAAAGAGGTAGCGAGTAGGGACATATTGAAGAATCTTTCAGCTCTGATACCATGTTGGGAAAATGCAAGCGTCATGGGAATCATCAACTGAAGCGAAGAGGAAGATATGACAGTCTGGAATGCGGGGCCGCGGTCCGAGGGACGAGCACTGCGAATTAGGATCAGACAGGAACATGAGTGGGCGCGGTGCACATGCACGAGCGCTGATGTAGGGATCATTCACCATAACAATGAGAAGATAAGCTGAGCTTGAAGAAGTGAGGGCAGTGCCGAGGCGCGTGCCGCGAGGCCGAAGCGCCAAGGCACGGGCCGGCAGAATCCATGTGCCGCAGCGTCGAAGCGCGGGCTGATGAACATGAGACGAGACTGCAGTGAAGATACAAGAACCGAAGGGCGGTTGAAGGTGCCGCAGCGTCAGGTTGCTAGTTCCAAGGTCGGTTGCCTGTGCTTGCCGCAGAGCTGGTGCGCGGGCCGGCACAACAATGTCGCCCAAGTACTTCTATACATCTTTGTGGACGCTGAAGACTGAGATGATGAGCAGGATGATGAACACCAACAAAGAGTTGTGGTGGGCCATAAGGCCGAGCCTAAATGTTAACTGAATGACCACAAAAGGGTAGCTCCTAGTACAGGAGGTACGAACATATACAGTAGCTTCTATTCTAGGTCGGGCAGTACGCTAGTCATAACCGTAGCCGCCTTGCTGCTACTACGGCTGCCGTCGATGACGGAGTCGCAAAGCGACTCTGCCTAAGTCCTTGGATGAGAGGCCGGGGCATGGAGGCATTGGTAGTGCCGGTGCCGGCTGGCTTCTCCAACGGATCAGAGCCGTCGGACGTCTTTGGCGCGTAGTGAAGACCGAGGCGCTCTTTCGTTGGTGGTGAGCGGGCGGGATGTGCAGAAGGTGGCAACCGTTGGCTCGGTCGCGCGGGAGCAGGTGTCGGCCATTGGGGAGCTGCCGGCTGGATTCCTCGAGGTACAGTGCTTGAGCCAAACCAGTGGAATATTCTGGAGGATATTCCAGGATAAGGGCTGTGAGGGGGCAATCCAGTACTAGAAGGTACTTCATAAAGAATTCTGTCGTCGGGTTGCGGAGTGCCTTGTACCCATTGATCTTTTTGTTGACAACAGCCGTGCCAAGCCACCAGTTTTTTACCTTGTTTATACCTGCAAGGTCATGCCTATAACATCTGAACTGTGATTGGGTACTCCGACCATGGCCGACTCGTGTTACGATTCGTAGAGGTTAAAGTCACTTGGTAAACTTTATGGTCATGGTCAGTGGCACATGCCAACTTTGTCAAGGCATTGCGCACAATAGCCACACCGCGCCACCAGTAATCTAACTTATTTATACCGGCAAGGTCATGCCCAATATATCTGCACTGTGATTGCACACTCTGACCCTGGCTGACTTGTGTTATGATTCATAGCCGTTTAAGGTACTTGGTAAACTTTGTGGTCATGGTCAGTGGCACATGCCAACTTTGTCAAGGCATTGCGCACAATAGCCGTGCCAAGTCACCGGTTTTTTTCCTTGCTTATACCTGCAAGGTCATGCATATTAGATGTACGCTGTGATTGGACACTCTGTCCGTGGCTGACTCTTGTTATGATTCATAGTCGTTTATGGTACTTGGTAAACTTTGTGGTCATGGTCAGTGGAACATGCCAACTTTGTCAAGGCATTGCGCACAATAGCTGTGTCAAGCACAAAGTGCAGATATACTGGGCATGACCTTGCAGGTATGAACAAGGTAGAATACTGGTGGCTTGGTGTAACTATAGTGCGCAATGCCTTGACAAAGTTGGCATGTGCCACTGACCATGACCACAAAGTTTACCAAGTACCTTAAACGGCTATGTTTCATAACACGAGTCACTCACGGTCAGAGTTTCTAATCACAGTGCAGATATACTAAGCATGACCTTTACAGGTATAAAGAAGGTAGAATAATAGTGGCTTGGTATGGCTATTGTGTACAATGCCTTGACAAAGTTGGCATGTGCCACTGACCATGTCCACAAATGTATCCAAGTGACTTTTACTTCTATTCATCATAACACGAGTCAGCCACAGTCAGAGTGTCCAATCACAGTGCAGATGTACTAGGAATGATCTTGCAGGTAAAAACAAGGTAGAATACTGGTGGCTTGGCACGGCTATTGTGCGCAATGCCTTGAAAACGTTGGCATGTGCCACAGACCATGACCACAAAGTTTTCCTAGTACCCTAAATGGCTATAAATCATAACACGAGTCAGCCACGGTCAGAGTGTCCAATCACAGTGCAGATGTACTAGGCATGATCTTGCAGGTACAAACAAGGTAGAATACTGGTGGCTCGGTGTGGCTATTGTGCGCAATGCCTTGACAAAGTTTGCATGTGCCTCTGACCATGACCACAAAGTTTACCAAGTGACTTTAACTTCTACGAATCATAACACGAGTCAGCCACGGTCAGAGTACCCAATCACAGTGCACATCTAATATGCATGACCTAGCAGGTATAAACAGGGTAAAAAACCGGTGGCTTGGCAAGGCTATTGTGCGCAATGCCTTGACAAAGTTGGCATGTGCCACTGACCATGACCACAAAGTTTACCAAGTACATTAAATGGCTATGAATCATAACACGAGTCAGCCACGGTCAGAGTGTCCAATAACAGTGCATAAATACTGGGCATGACCTTGTAGGTATAAACAAGGTAGAATACTGGTGGCTCGGTGTGGCTATTGTACGCAATGCCTTGACAAAGTTGGCATGTGCCACTGACCATGACCACAAATATATCCAAGTGACTTCTACTTCTATTGATCATAACAAGAGTAAGCCACGGTTAGAGTGTCCAATCATAGTGCAAATGTACTAGGCACGATATTTCAGGTACAAACAAGGTAGAATACTGGTGGCTCGGTGTGACTATGGTGTGCAATGCCTTGACAAATTTGGCATGTCCCACTGACCATGAACACAAATGTATCCAAGTGACTTTAACTTTTATTGATCATAAC
Source organism: Penium margaritaceum (assembly GCA_023375785.1). NCBI lineage: Eukaryota > Viridiplantae > Streptophyta > Zygnematophyceae > Desmidiales > Peniaceae > Penium > Penium margaritaceum. Next base: position 34,791 of record SZWC01012568.1, on the reverse strand, counting down.
ACGAGTCAGCCACGGTCAGAGTGTCCAATCACAGTGCAAATATACTGGGCATGACCTTGCAGGTACAAACACGGTAGAATACTGGTGGCTCGGTGCGGCTATTGTGCGCAATGGCTTGACAAAGTTGGCATGTGCCACTGACCATGACCACAAATGTATCCAAGTGACTTTTACTTCTATTGATCATAACACGAGTCAGCCATGGTCAGAGTGTCCAATCACAGTACAGATGTACTAGGCATGATCGTACAGGTACAAACAAGATAGAAGACTGGTGGCTCGGCGTGGCTATTGTGCGCAATGCCTTGACAAAGTTTGCATGTGCCCCTGACCATGACCACAAAGTTTACCAAGTGACTTTAACTTCTACGAGTCAAAACACGAGTCAGCCACGGTCAGAGTACCCAATCACAGTGCACATGTAATATGCATGACCTTGCAGGTATAATCAGGGTAAAAAACCGGTGGCTTGGCACGGCTATTGTGCGCAATGCCTTGACACAGTTGGTATGTGCCACTGACCATGACCACAAAGTTTACAAAGTACATCAAACGGCTATGAATCATAACACGAGTCAGCCACAGTCAGAGTGTCCAATCAAAGAGCAGATATACTGGGCATGACCTTACATGTATAAACAAGGTAGAATACTGGTGGCTTGGTGTGGCTATTGTGCGCATTGCCTTGACAAAGTTGGCATGTGCCACTGACCATGACCACAAATGTATCCAAGTGACTTTTACTTCTATTGATTATAACACGAGTCAGGCACGGTCAGATTGTCCAATCACAGTACAGATTTACAAAACATGATCTTACAGGTGCAAACAAGGTACAATACTGGTGGCTCGGTGTGGCTTTTTTGCGCAATGNAAAGTTGGCATGTGCCACTGACCATGACCACAAAGTTTACCAAGTGACTTTAACTCCTACGAATCGTAACACGAGTCAGCCACAGTCAGAGTGCCCAATCAAAGTGCAGATGTACTAGGCATGATCTTGCAGGTGTAAACGAGGTAGAATACTGGTGGCTGGCTGTGGCTATTGTGCGTAATGCCTTGACAAAGTTGGCATGTGCCACTGACCATGACCACAAAGTTTACGAAGTGACTTTAACTTCTACGAATCGTAACACGAGTCAGCCACGGTCAGAGTGTCCAATCACAGTGCAGATATAATAGGCATAACCTTGCAGATATAAACAAGGTAGAATACTGGTGGCTCGGTGTAACTATTGTGCGCAATGCCTTGACAAAGTTGGCATGTGCCACTGACCATGACCACAAAGTTTACCAAGTACCTTAAACGGTTATGAATTATAACACGAGTCAGCCACGGTCAGAGTGTCTAATCACAGTACAGATATACTGGGCATGACCTTTACAGGTATAAAGAAGGTCGAATACTGGTGGCTCGGTGTGGCTATTGTGTGCAATTCCTTGACAAGGTTGGCATGTGCCACTGACCATGTCCACAAATGTATCCAAGTGACTTTTACTAATATTGATCATAACACGAGTCAGCCACAGTCCGAGTGTACAATCACAGTGCAGATGTAGTAAGCATGACCTTGCAGGTATAAACAAGGTAGAATACTGGTGGCTCGGTGTGNGGCTGTGGCTATTGTGCGCAATGCCTTGACAAAGTTGGCATGTGTCACTGACCATGACCACAAAGTTTACCAAGTGACTTTAACTTCTACGAATCGTAACACGAGTCAGCCACGGTCAGAGTGTCCAATCACAGTGCAGATATAATAGGCATAACCTTGCAGATATAAACAAGGTAGAATACTGGTGGCTCGGTGTAACTATTGTGCGCAATGCCTTGACAAAGTTGGCATGTGCCACTGACCATGACCACAAAGTTTACCAAGTACCTTAAACGGTTATGAATTATAACACGAGTCAGCCACGGTCAGAGTGTCTAATCACAGTACAGATATACTGGGCATGACCTTTACAGGTATAAAGAAGGTCGAATACTGGTGGCTCGGTGTGGCTATTGTGTGCAATTCCTTGACAAGGTTGGCATGTGCCACTGACCATGTCCACAAATGTATCCAAGTGACTTTTACTAATATTGATCATAACACGAGTCAGCCACAGTCCGAGTGTACAATCACAGTGCAGATGTAGTAAGCATGACCTTGCAGGTATAAACAAGGTAGAATACTGGTGGCTTGGTGTGGCTTTTGTGCGCAAAGCCTTGACAAAGGTGGCATGTGCCACTTGTCAGGAATTTGGAGTGAAGCGAGACACGGAGCGGAAGCAACGTGGGAGGTGGCAAGTCAAAATGGAATGGAAACGAACGAGAGAAAGAAATGATGATTGACTGAATGAAGTAAGCGAAGTACAAGAGGCATCAGACTACCTTTAATAGTGTTTTTCCCTAGGCCTAGCGGCTTGTCTCACTAACCTAAGGCGTGTACGCCTGCTAAGGTGGGCGGTGTGATGCATGTAGCTGCAACCACCGCGCTGCTGTGGTTGCTTCAGTTGTATGCGGAGTCACGTTGTGACTCTGCACGTTCTTAGTTGTGCACCCCTTCTTGTGGAAGGGCTGCGGTCCATGGGACTTCCGAGCTGGGGAGGTCCGATGCACGACAGAGGGACCTGTCGCGTAGCTGGGACCGAGGCGCGCTCTTCGTTGGAGATGGTTGGTCGTGGGTTGAGCGTTTGGCAGATGGTCAGCGCGTGATGTCCGTTGGTGGAGCACGTGGGCTGGTTCGGTGGCCGGCTGCTGCTTCCAAAGAGGCTTGGTCGGTTTTACCGCCCAAGTCATTTGGTCGATGGCCGGAGATGAGCTCGTGCGAGACGTGGGCAGACGAGTGAATTCCAGTTCCAGCTTCGGAGGTGGCATGGGCAATGCGGTAACAAGAAGGGGTAGGAGGGAGAGTCCGGATGCGCCGTGTGGTTCTTGAAGATTATTCTGACAGCCCCCGGCAAGACCATACGGCGAGAAGGTGATGTCCCAGAGAAGATGATGCTGCTGTTGTTGTTGGCCGCCCACAAGGGAACAGGGGACATCCGCCACAGATGCCTTGGGAGGACAGCGCCTTGGAGGCAGGAGTAGATGCTTGACAGTCGCCCGTACTGCGACAAGGCACGGACAGAACAGACTGGAAAAGAGAGGCAGAGGAAGGAGGTGCAGTTGGACAGAGGCGAAGAGGAACAAGAAGCCTGCAAAAAGGAGAGAGATGGGAAGAGTGAATCCTCGGGTCCATGGAGGAAGGGCAAGGATGTGGAAGGAGTCTGGAGTGCTGGGTTGGACGGTAGGAGGATGGACGGAGAGATGGAGAAGACTGCTGGTGGGAGCAAGAAGGATGCGCGGCACGGCTTTGGGAGAGGTGCTGTCAGAGCAGGGAGTTTGGAGGGCAGCAGGAAGAAGGAAGAGATCAAGGGATGTGGAAGTGAAGGTGAATGAGGGGAGTGTATATTGGGGCAGAGAACTGTTGAGTGCTGCCGGGATGAGAATGTTGCCGATGGGATTGGAGCCAGTAGAAGATGAAGGAGACATGGCTGCTGGGGCAGGGATGGAGTTGGGAGCTAGAGGCGGTGATGGTAAGAGGGTAGGAGGGGAGAAGTCATGTGGAGAGGCACATGAGGCGAAAGTAGGAGTAGTTTCCGGTGTCAGGGCAGAGGTTGGCGAGGCGTTGAAGAAGTTAGGTGGAGACAAAAAAGGTGGAATGTGCAGCAAATGGGGTAGGAAGCCCGGGGGAACAGGGCAGTGAGGAAGAGGTGCACGTGGAGCTGGAGGTCCGGGAGGAGCTGGAGGAGGAGTTGGAGGCGTCGGTGGAGGTGGAGGTGCTGGAGGAGCTGGAGGAGAAGGTGGAGGCGACGGTGGAGCTGGAGGTGCCGAAGGAGCTGGAGGAGAAGTTGGAGGCGTCGGTGGAGCTGGAGGTGCTGGAGTAGCTGCAGAAGGAGTTGGAGCCGTCAATGGAGCTTGAGGTGCCGGCGGAGCTGGAGGAGGAGTTGGAGGCGTCGGTGGGGTCGGAGGTGTTGTTGGGACGTTGGAGAAGGGAAGGTAGTCGAGGATGGAAGGTGAGCTGTAGTTGGGTGGAGGAGGAGGGCCGACGTCACGGCCCGCGTAGAAGTCCTGGAGCCAGTGGAAATGGCCTTCCAAGAAGAGAGCCATGGCTCTTCAGAAGGCAGCCCGGAAGGAGATGGAGGTGAGGCCGGAAGTCGGACGGAGGCTATCAGAGCAGAGGCAATGTCGTCATGCGGACAACCGCCCGCAAGCAAGGGAAGGGGCACACGAAACAAAGCTTGAAGTGCTGAAGGGTGGGTGGGTGGGTGAAACAGGCTGTAGAATCGTGAAGGCTCGATACCATGTCAGGCATTTGGAGTGAAGCGAGACACGGAGCGGAAGGAACGTGGGCGACAAGTCAAAATGGAACGGAAGCGAACGAGAGAAAGAAATGATGATTGACTGAATGAAGGAAGCAAAGTATAGGAGGCATCAGACTACCTGTAATAGTGTTTGCGCCTAGGCCTAGCGGCTTGTCTGACTAAGCTAAGGCGTGTACGCCTGCTAAGGTGGGCGGTGTGATGCATGTAGCTGCAACCACCGCGCTGCTGTGGTCGCTTCTGTTGTATGCAGAGTCGTGTTGTGACTCTGCACGTTCTTAGTTGTGCAGACCTTCTTGTGGAAGGGCTGCGGTCCATGGGACTTCCGAGCTGGGGAGGTCCGACGCACGACAGAGGGACCTGTCGCGTAGCTGGGACCGAGGCGCGCTCTTCGTTGGAGATGGTTGGTTGTGGGTTGACCGTTCGGCGGATGGTCAGCGCGCGACGTCCGTTGGTGGAGCACGTGGGCTGGTTTGGTGGCCGGCTGCTGCTTCGGAAGAGGCTTGGTCGGTTTTACCGCCCAAGCCATTTGGTCGATGGCCGGAGATGAGCTCGTGCGAGACGTGGGCAGACGAGTAATTTCCAGTTCCAGCTTCGGAGGTGGCAGGGGCAATGCGGAAACAAGAAGGGGTAGGAGGGAGAGTCCAGATGCACCGTGTGGTTCTTGAAGATTATTGTGACACCACTGACCATGAACACAAAGTGTACCAAGTATGAATCATAAGACGAGTCAGCGACGGTCAGAGTGTCCAATCACAGTGCAGATGTACTAGGCATGATCTTGCAGGTATAAACAAGGTATAATACTGGTGTCTCGGTATGGCTATTGTGCGCAATGCCTTGAAAGATTTGTCATGTGCCACTGACCATGACCACAAAGTTTACCAAGTGACTTTAACTTCTACGAATCGTAACACGAGTCAGCCACGGTCAGAGTGTCCAATCACAGCACACATCTAATATGCATGACCTTGCAGGTATAAACAAGGTAAAAAACTGGTGTGTTACCCCTTTTTTTGCCGCGCTCGTCGTAGTTCCGTGATGTCACTTCACTTCCACGCCTTCCATGTTGTCCTCTTCAAATCTCCTCTTTTCGCACCCCATAAGACTTCATTCCACATTCCCCCTGACACATTGGCACCTTTGATCACTCACACGTGGTCTTTCCTCCCATCACCTCACCCCTCTGACATGGCAATTCCGCGGAACTCCATCACCCCCTCCTGGAACACCCCTATTCCACGGATTTGGCTTCCCCATAATGTCCCTGACATGGGAATTCCGCGGGTACACACATGGCCCACTTTGGCAGCCCCTCTTCCGCGGATTTGGCTTCCCCCTGGTGTCTGTAACATGGCAATTCCGCGGATACACACATGGCCCACTTTTGCAGTCCCCTTTCCGCGGATTTGGCACCCTCTACACCCATAAAACAGGCCCATTCCGCAGTCCCACCCCATAGTCACTTTGGCAACACCCTTATTGCGGATTCCATCACTCCGCTAAAGCATAGAACATGGCAAATCCACGGAACCAAGACATAGACACAGAAATCACGCGGCGGAGGCCCAATACGCTTCCTTCCGCTCTCTTGAGAGTTGTCCAAGGGCCACCCATTCACTTCCGCGGTCACTTGGGCACTCTTCCGCGCTCTTCACTTGTGTCAGGCCAGTCTTGTGAGTGGTCCCGCGGAACACCTCTTGTCATCTTCGGAGTCCTCAGATTCACTTGCGGATTCCATGGTGACAGAGTGCNAGGCAATAAGCTTGATTAACTCATGTCAACTGAACACAAGTCCACAAGCCCGAATCCCAAGTCCGAATCACACATTCCAAACTGATGGAACTAAGCCCATTATATAGTCCGCTACACCCTTCCCCGCCGCGCCGCGGCCCCTATGCATTCACACCCACTACCACCACTACTTTATTCCCATCCGCGAAGCAAGTGCCACCATTGCTTCCTCCTTGCTTGTCGCGCCCCCTCCCGCCACTTCTTGGTCTTCGCGCCTTGTGGTTCCCGCCATTCTTGGTCCGGTTGTCTTCCCGCGTCTTGTACAACACTTCCGCACCTTGTGTGACCCCTTCTTTTGTCCGCACCACTTGTGCCTCTTGTTCCGCCCTCACACGCCTCTCCTCCAAACATGAAATCCGCGGATACAATTGGAGGCCTCTTTCCGCGCCCCTCTTTCCCACACAGGTGACCCCAACACCATCAGGAATGTGGCAAATCCGTGGGTCAACACTATGGCAACTTTCCGCCTCTTCCGCGGCACTGTAACTTACCTCTCTGTTGTTACTGGCAAGGCAATTCCGCGGGTTAGGCACCCAGCACCATTCCGCAGCACTTCCTTCTCACCTTAGCCACAAAACACCTTCCCAAACATGCCCATTCTGCTCCTGACCATCATGGCACTTTCTCACGCCCTCCGCGCACCCAAAACTTGCTCCGATAGCCTCCCAAACAACCCAAATCCGCGGCTGAACCTTGCACCATGTTTTGAGGCCTTCCGCGGACCCCAAAGTCGCCCAACTTCCCCTCCCAAGTTGCCTAATCCGCAGACACACCCCCTGCCCTCGTTTTGCCTCTTCCGCGGAACCCCAAATATGAAGCCATTGTTAATGAACAGCCAATTACGCGGGTCTACCACCAGGCACAATTCCAGCCTTCCCCACACCCATAAACAGCCCAACACAAGCCCGGAAAGATGCCCATTCCGCCCCTCCACCATGAGGATCAACTGTGGTTCTCTCCCTTTGCCCAAAGATCATCCCTCACTCGCCTCAACTCCATCGCGGAAGTCCATGACTCGGTCTCCCTCGCGGTATACTTGCGTGTGCGGCAGATTTCATGTAAACACATGTAGGTGCGTGTAGGTGTGTGTAAGTGCGTGTAGGTACGTGTAGATGCATGTAAGTATGGGTAAGTTTGTGTAAGTGAATGTAAGTTCGTGTAAGGATGTGTAAGTGAATGTAAGTGTGTGTAAGTGTGTGTAAGTGTGTGTAAGTGCATATAAGTGCGTGTAAGTGCGTGTAAGTGCGTGTAAGTGTACGTGAGTGCGTGTAAGTGCGTGTTAGTGCGTATGAGTGTGTGTAAGAGTGTGTAAGTGCATGTAAGTGTGTGTAAGTGTGGTTTAAGTTTGTGTAAGTGAGTGTAAGTACGTATAAGTACGTGTAAATTTGTATAAATGTGTGTAAGTACGTGTAAGTGCTAAAAGTGCGTATAAGTGCGTGTTAGTGCGTATAAGTGTGTATAAGTGTGTGTAAGTGCAGTTTAAGTTCGTGTAAGTGCGTGTAAGTCCGTGTAAGTGTGTGTAAGTGCGTGTAAGTACGTGTAAGTACGTGTAAGTGCGAAGAAGTCCAAGTAAGTGTGTGAAAGTATGTGTAAGTGCATGTAAGCACGTGTAAGTGTGTGTAAGTGTGTGTAAGTGAGTGTAAGTGGGTGTAAGTCGAGTAAGTGCAAGTAAGTGCGTATAAGTATGTGTAAGTGCATGTAAGCACGTGTAAGTGTGTGTAAGTGTGTGTAAGTGAGTGTAAGTGGGTGTAAGTCGAGTAAGTGCAAGTAAGTGCGTATAAGTATGTGTAAGTGTGCGTAAGTGCGTGTAAGTGCTTCTTAGTGCATATAAGTGCGTGTAAGAGCATGTAAGTGCGTGTAAGTACGTGTAAGTTTGTATAAGTGTGTGTAAGTGTGTGTTAAGTGCGTGTAAGTGCATGCAAGTGTGTGTAAGTGCGAATAAATGCGGTTTACGTTCGTGTAAGTGTGTGTAAGTGTGTGTAAGTGCGTGTAAGTGCGTCTAAGTGAATGTAAGTACGTATACGTGCAGTTTAAGTGAGTGTAATTTTGTGTAAGCTCGTGTAAGTGCGTGTAAGAGTGTATAAGTGCATGTAAGTACAAGTAAGTATGTGTAAGTGTGTGTAAGTCCATGTAAGTGCGTGTAAGTGCATGTACGTACGTGCAAGTGCGTGTAAGTGTATGTTAGTGCATATAAGTGTTTATAAGTGCGTGTAAGTACGTGTAAGTGCATGTAAGTGCGTATAAGTGCGTGTAAGTGCGTGTAAGTACAAATACATACGTGTAATTGCGTGTAAGTTTGTGTAAGTGAATGTCAGTTCGTGTAAGTGCCTGTAAGTGCGTATAAGTGTGTGTAAGTGTGTGAAAGTGCATGTGAGTGCGTGTGAGTACGTGTGAGTACTCGTAAGTATCTGTAAGTACGTGTAAGTGCGTGTAAGTGCGTGTAAGTACGTATCAGTGTGTGTAAGTGCATGTAAGTGCGTGTAAGTACGTGTAAGTGCGTGTAAGTGCATGTAAGTGCGTGTAAGTGCATGTAATTGCGTGTACTTGTAATTTAAGTATGTGTAAGCTCGTGTAAGTACATGTAGGTGCGTACATTGATGTTGAAGTGCGTGTAAGTGTGTGTAAGTGCGTGTAAGTAAGTGTAAGTGTGTGTAAGTGCGTGTAAGTGTGTGTAAGTGCGTGTAAGTGCGTTTAGTGCATGTAAAAGCGTGTAAGTGTGTATAAGTGTGTGTCAGTGCGTGTAAGTGCATGTAAGTGCATGTAAGTGCGTGTAAGTGTGTCTAAGTGTGTATAAGTGCATGTAAGTAGTATGTGTTGTGTGTAAGTACGTGTAAGTGCGTGTAAGTGCGTGTAAGTGCATGTAAGTGCATGTAAGTGCGTGTAAGTGTGTCTAAGTGTGTATAAGTGCATGTAAGTGCGTATAAGTGTGTGTAAGTACGTGTAAGTGCGTGTAAGTGTGTGTAAGTGCGTATAAGTACGTGTAAGTGCGTGTAAGTGCGTGTAAGTGCGTGTAAATACGTATAAGTACGTGTAAGTGTGTGTAAGTGCGTGTAAGTTTGTGTCACAAATGGTCGCCAAACAACCATAACACGAGATGTGCGTGTGTGTGTAAGTGTGTGTAAGTACGTATAAGTACGTGAAAATGCGTGTGAGTGCGTGTGAGTGCGTATGAGTATGTGTAAGTATGTGTAAGTGCGTATAAGTGTGAAAAAGTGCGTATAAGTGCGTGTCAGTGTGTGTAAGTTTGTGTAAGTGCGTGTAAATGTGTGTAAGTGCGTGTAAGTATGTGTAAGCATGTGTAAGATCATGTAAGAACGTGTAAGAGCGTATAAGTGCATGTAAGTACGTGTAAGTGCATGTAAGTGCGTGTAAGTACGTGTAAGTGCGTATAAGTGCGTATACGTACGTGTAAGTGCGTGTAAGTTCGTGTGAGTGCATGTAAGTGTGTGAAAGTGTGTGTAAGTGCGTGTAAGTACAAGAAAGTGTATGTAAGTGCATGTAAGTGTGTGTAAGTGCGTGTAAGTATGTGTAAGTTTGTGTGAGTACGTGTAAGTTCTTGTGAGTGCGTGTAAGTATGTGTAAGTGTGTATAAGTGCGTGTAAGTGTGTGTATGTGTGTGTAAGTACGTGTAAGTGCCTGTAAGTGCGTGTAAGTACGTGTAAGTATGTGTAAGTGCAAGTAAGTGCGTTTAAGTGCATGTAAGTGCATGTAAGTGCGTGTAAGTACGTGTAAATGTGTGTAAGTGCGTGTAAGTGTATTTAAGTGCGTGTAAGTGCGTGTAAGTGCGTGTAAGTGCGTGTAAGTATGTGTAAGTGCGTGTAAGTGTGTGTAAGTGTGTGTAAGTACATGTAAGTGTGTGTAAGTGCGTGTAAGTACGTGTAAGTGCGTGTAAGTGCGTGTAAGTGCGTGTAAGTATGTGTAAGTGCGTGTAAGTGTGTGTAAGTGTGTGTAAGTACATGTAAGTGTGTGTAAGTGCGTGTAAGTACGTGTAAGTTTGTGTAAGTGGATGTAAGTTTGTGTAAGTGCGTGTAAGTGCATGTTAGTACGTGTAAGTGCGTGTAAGTGCGAGTAAGTGCGTGTAAGTACGTGTAAGTATATGTAAGTGCATGAAAGTGCGTGTAAGTGTGTATAAGTGCGTGTAAGTGTGTGTTAGTGCATGTGAGTGCGTGTAAGAGTGTGTAAGTGCATGTAAGTGCGTGTAAGTACGGTTTCAGTTCGTGTAAGTGAGTGTAAGTGCGTGTAAGTACGTGTAAGTTGTGTAAGTGCGTGTAAGTGTGTGTAAGTGCGTGTAAGTACGTGTAAGTTGTGTAAGTGCGTGTAAGTGTGTGTAAGTACTAAAAGTGTGTGTAAGTGCGTGTAAGTGTGTGTAAGTGCGTGTAAGTGCAGTTTAAGTTTTTGTAAGTGCTTCAAAGTACGTGTAAGTGCGTGTGAGAATGTGTAAGTGCGTGTAAGTGCATATTAGTATGTGTAAGTGCACTTTAAGTGGATATAATTTCGTGTAAGTTCGTGTAAGTGCGTGTAAGCGTGTGTAAGTATGTGAAAGTGTGTATACGTGCGTGTAAGTGTGTGTAAGTGCGTGTAAGTGCATATGAGTGCGTATAAGTGTGTGCAAGTGCCTGTAAGTGTGTATAAGTGTGTGTAAGTGCGTGTAAGTGCAGTTTAAGTTTGTATAAGTACGTGTAAGTGTGTGTAAGTAAGTGTAAGTGTGTGTAAGTGCATGTAAGTGCGTGTACGTACGTGTAAGTACCTGTAAGTACGTGTCAGTGCAAGTAAGTGCATGTAAGTGCGTGTAAGTGTATGTAAGTGCGTGTAAGTGTGTGTAAGTACGTGTAAGTTTGTGTAAGTGTGTGTAAGTGTGTGTAAGTGTGTGTAAGTGTGTAAGTGCGTGTAAGTGCATGTTAGTGCGTATAAGTATGTGTAAGTGTGTGTAAGTTCGTAGAAGTGTGTGTAAGGTCGTGTAAGTACGTGTAGGCATGTATACGTATGATTTCGTGCGTATAAGTGCGTGTTAGTGTGTGAAAGTGTATGAAAGTGTGTATAAGTTTGTAAAAGTGCGTGTAAGTGCGTGTAGGTGCGTGTAAGTGCGTGTAAGTGGGTGTAAGTGTGTGTAAGTATGTGTAAGTACATATAAGTACGTGTAAGTATGTGTAAGTGTTTATAAGTACGTGTCAGTACGTGTAAGTACGTGTAAATGTGTATAAGTGCGTGTAAGTGCATGTAAGTGCGTGTAAGTACGTGTAAGTGTGTGTACGTACGTGTAAGTACGTATAAGTGCGTGTAAGTTCGTGTAAGTACGTTTAAGTGCGTGTAAGTGCGTGTAAGTGCGTGTAAGTTTGTGTACGTGCGTGTAAGTGTGTGTAAGTGCACGTAAGTGCTTATAAGTACGTGTAAGTGCTCGTATGTGCGTGCAAGTACGTGTAAGTGCGTGTAAGTGCGTGTAACTTTGTGTAAGTGCGTGCAAGTGTGTGTAAGTGGATGTAAGTGCGTGTAAGTGCATGTAAGTACGTGTAAGTATGTGTAAGTGCGTGTACATACGTATAAGTTTGTGTAAGTGCGTATAAGTACGTGTAAGTGTGTGTAAGTGCACGTAAGTGCGTATAAGTACGTGTAAGTGTGTGTAAGTGCACGTAAGTGCGTATAAGTACGTGTAAGTGTGTGTAAGTGCACGTAAGTGCGTATAAGTACGTGTAAGTGTGTGTAAGTGCACGTAAGTGCGTATAAGTACGTGTAAGTGTGTGTAAGTGCACGTAAGTGCGTATAAGTACGTGTAAGTGTGTGTAAGTGCACGTAAGTGCGTATAAGTACGTGTAAGTGTGTGTAAGTGCACGTAAGTGCGTATAAGTACGTGTAAGTGTGTGTAAGTGCACGTAAGTGCGTATAAGTACGTGTAAGTGTGTGTAAGTGCACGTAAGTGCGTATAAGTACGTGTAAGTGTGTGTAAGTGCACGTAAGTGCGTATAAGTACGTGTAAGTGTGTGTAAGTGCACGTAAGTGCGTATAAGTACGTGTAAGTGTGTGTAAGTGCACGTAAGTGCGTATAAGTACGTGTAAGTGTGTGTAAGTGCACGTAAGTGCGTATAAGTACGTGTAAGTGTGTGTAAGTGCACGTAAGTGCGTATAAGTACGTGTAAGTGTGTGTAAGTGCACGTAAGTGCGTATAAGTACGTGTAAGTGTGTGTAAGTGCACGTAAGTGCGTATAAGTACGTGTAAGTGTGTGTAAGTGCACGTAAGTGCGTATAAGTACGTGTAAGTGTGTGTAAGTGCACGTAAGTGCGTATAAGTACGTGTAAGTGTGTGTACGTGCTCGAAGTACGTGTAAGTGCGTGTAAGTGCGTGTAACTTTGTGTAAGTGCGTGCAAGTGTGTGTAAGTGGATGTAAGTGCGTGTAAGTGCATGTAAGTACGTGTAAGTATGTGTAAGTGCGTGTACATACGTATAAGTTTGTGTAAGTGCGTATAAGTACGTGTAAGTCATGTAAGTGCAAGTAAGTGCATGTAAGTACGTGTAAGTGCATGTAAGCACGTGTAAGTATGTGTTAGTACGTGTAAGTACATGTAAGTGGGTGTAAGTTCGTGGAAGTGCAAGTAAGTATGTCTAAGTACGTGTAAGTGCATGTAAGTGTATGTAAGTACATGTAAGTGCGTGTAAGTACGTGTAAGTGCGTGTAACTGTATGTACATACGTGTAAGTGCGTGTAAGTGTGTTTCAGTGTGTGTAAGTGCGGTTTAAGTGAATGTATATTCGTGTAAGTTTGTGTAAGTGTGTGTAAGTACGTGTAAGTGTGTCTAAGTACGTGTAAGTGCGTGTAAGTGCGTGTAAGTGCATGTAAGTGCATGTAAGTACTTGTAAATATGTGTTAGTGCGTATACGTGTGTGTAAGTGCGTGTAAGAGCGTATAGGTGCGTGTAATTTTGTGTAAGTGCGTGTAAGTGCATGTTTGTGCGTGTAAGTACGTGTAAGTGTGTGTTAGTGCGTGTAAGTACGTATAAGTGTGTGTAAGTGCGTATATGTGCGTGTAAGAGCGTCTAAGTACGTGTAAGTTCGTGCAAGTGAGTGTAAGTGCGTGTAAGTTTGTATATGTGCATGTAAATGGGTGTAAGTGCGTGTAAGTGTGTGTAAGTGTGTGTAAGTACGTGTAAGTCTGTGTAAGTACGTGTAAGTGTGTGTAAGTGCGTGTAAGTTCGTGTGAGTGCGTGTTAGTGCGTGTAAGTGTATGTACATGCGTGTAAGTGTGTGTGAGTGTGTGTACGTGTGTGTAAGTGTGTGCAAGTGTGTGTAAGTGCGTCTAAGTGTGTGTATGTTCGTGCAAGTGCGTGTATGTGCGTGTAAGTTCGTGTAAGTGAGTGTACGTGCGTGTCAGTGCGTGTAAGTGCGTGTTAGTGCATGTAAGTGCGTGTAAGTACACGCAAGTTTGTGTAGGTGCGTGTAAGTACGTGTAAGTGTGTGTAAGTATGTATAAGTGCGTGTAAGTACGTGTAAGTATGTTTAAGTGCGTGTAAGTGTGTGTAAGTGCATGCAAGTACGTGTAAGTACGTGTAAGTACATGTAAGTGTGTGTAAGTATGTGTAAGTGCATGTAAGCACAAGTAAGTGCGTATAAGTACGTATAAGTGCATGTTAGTGGGTGTAAGTGCGTGTAAGTGCAAGTAAGTGCATGTAAGTATGTGTAAGTGCGTGTACGTGCGTGTACGTATGTGTAAGTGTGTGTAAGTGCATGTAAGTGCGTGTAAGTGCGTATAAGTGCGTGTAAGTACGTGTACGTTTGTATAAGTGCTTACAACTGCGTGTAAGTACGTATAAGTGTGTGTAAGTACGTGTAAGTGCGGTTTAAGTTCGTGTAAGTGCGTGTAAGTGCATTTCAGTGCGTGTAAGTGTGTTTTAAGTACGTGCAATTTTGTGTAAGTTCCAGTAAGTGCATATAAGTACGTGTAAGTGCGTGTAAGTACGTGTAAGTGTGTGTCAGTATGTGTAAGTGCATGTAAGTACGTGTAAGTACGTGTAGGTGCGTGAAATTTCGTGTACGTGCATGTAAGTGCGTGTTGGTGCGTGTAAGTACGTGTACGTGTGTGTAAGTGCATGTAAGTGTGTGTAAGTATGTGTAAGTTCGTATAAGTGTATGTAAGTGCGTCTAAGTGCGTGTACGTTTGTGCAAGTGTGTGTAAGTGTGTGTAAGTTCGTGTAAGTGCGTGTAAGAGCGTGTAAGTGTGTGTAAGTGTGTGTTAGTGCATGTAAGTGCGTGTAAGTGTGTGTAAGTTCGTGTAAGTATGTGTTAGTGTGTGTACATTCGTGTAAGTGCGTATAAGTACGTGTATGTGTGTGTAAGTACGTGTAAGTACGTGTAAGTTTGTATAAGTACGTGTAAGTGCGTGTAAGTGTGTGTTAGTGCATGTAAGTGCGTGTAAGTGCGTGTAAGAGCGTGTAAGTGTGTGTAAGTGTGTGTTAGTGCATGTAAGTGCGTGTAAGTGTGTGTAAGTTCGTGTAAGTATGTGTTAGTGTGTGTACATTCGTGTAAGTGCGTATAAGTACGTGTATGTGTGTGTAAGTACGTGTAAGTACGTGTAAGTTTGTATAAGTACGTGTAAGTACGTGTAAATGCGTGTAAGTGGGTGTAAGTGCGTGTAAGTGTGCGTAAGTGCTCGTAAGTATGTGTAAGTGCGTGTAAGTGTGTGTAAGTTCGTGTAAGTGCGTGTAAGTGCGTGTAAGTGCGTGTAAGTGCATGTAAGTGCATGTAAGTACGTGTAAGTGTGTGTAAGTGTGTGTAAATGTGTATAAGTGTGTGTAAGTGCGTATAAGTGCATGTAGGTGCGTATAAGTGCGTGGAAGTGCACGTACGTTCATGTAGGTGCGTGTAAGTACGTGTAAGTGCGTGCAAGTATGTGTAAGTTTGTGTAAGTGTGTGTAAGTACGTGTAAGTGGATATAAGCTCATGTAAGAGCGTGTAAGTGCGTGTATGTGCGTGTAAGTGCGTGTAAGTGCTTGTAAATGCGTGTAAGTTTGAGTAAGTGCGTGTAAGTGCGTGGAAGTGCTTGTAAGTATGTGCAAGTGCGTGTAAGTCAGTGTAAGTGCGTATAAGTGTGTGTAAGTGCGTGTAAGTGCATGTGAGTACGTGTAAGTTTGTGTAAGTGCATGTTAGTGTGTGTAAGTATGTGTAAGCGTGTACAAGTGCGTGTCAGTGCATGTAAGTGCGTGTAAGTGTGTATAGGTATGTATAAGTGCGTGTATGTGCGTATAAGTGCGTATAAGTGTGTGTAAGTGCGTGTAAGTGCGTGGAAGTGCGTGTAAGTGTGTGTATGTGTGTGTAAGTGTGTGTAAGTACGTGTAAGTTCGTGTAAGTATGTGTAAGTGCGTGTAAGTGTGTGTAAGTGTGTAAGTGCGTGTAAGTGCGTGTTAGTGCGTGTAAGTATGTGTAAGTGGGTGTAAGTTCGTATAAGTGCGTGTAAGTTCGTGTAAGTACGTGTAGGCATGTATACGTATGATTTCGTGCATGTAAGTGCGTGTATGTACGTGTAAGTGTGTGCAAGTGTGTGTACGTTTGTGTAAGTGCGTGTAAGTGCGTATACGTGCGTGTAAGTACGTGTAAGTGCGTGTAAGTGTGTGTAAGTGTGTGTAAGTACGTGTAAGTACGTGTAAGTATGTGTAAGTGTGTATAAGTGCGTGTCAGTACATGTAAGTACGTGTAAATGTGTAGAAGTACGTGTAAGTGCATGTAAGTGTGTGTAAGTGCGTGTAAGTGTGTGTACGTGCTCGAAGTACGTGTAAGTGCGTGTAAGTTCCTGTAAGTGCGTTTAAGTGCGTGTAAGTGCGTGTAAGTGCGTGTACGTTTGTGTACATACGTGTAAGTTTGTGTAAGTGCATGTAAGTGCTTGTAAGTACGTGTAAGTGCTCGTATGTGCGTGTAAGTACGTGTAAGTGCGTGTAAATGCGTGTAACTTTGTGTAAGTACGTGCAAGTGTGTGTAAGTTGATGTAAGTGCGTGTAAGTGCATGTAAGTACGTGTAAGTATGTGTAAGTGCGTGTAAGTACGTGTAAGTTTGTGTAAGTGCGTATAAGTGCGTGTAAGTGCATGTAAGTGTGTGTAAGTGCGTGTAAGTACGTGTAAGTTTGTGTAAGTGCGTATAAGTGCGTGTAAGTGCATGTAAGTGTGTGTAAGTGCGTGTAAGTACGGTTTAAGTTCGTGTAAGTGCCTGTAAGTGTATGTAAGTGTGTGTAAGTGCGTGTAAGTGCAGTTTAAGTGCGTGTAATTTTGTGTACGTTGGTGTAAGTGCGTGTAAGTGCGTGTAAGTGCGTGTAAGTGTGTCTAAGTGCATCTGAGTACAT
Organism: Penium margaritaceum; assembly: GCA_023375785.1. Classification (NCBI taxonomy): domain Eukaryota; kingdom Viridiplantae; phylum Streptophyta; class Zygnematophyceae; order Desmidiales; family Peniaceae; genus Penium; species Penium margaritaceum. Next base: position 18,333 of record SZWC01012568.1, on the reverse strand, counting down.
GTAAGGTTGTGCAAGTGCGTGTAAGTGTAGTTTAAGTTCGTGTAACTGCGTAAAAGTGCGTGTAAGTGCGTGTAAGTATGTGTAAGTGCATTTAAGTGCGTGTAAGTGTGTTTAAGTATGTGTAAGTGCGTGTAAGTACGTGTAAGTACGTGTAAGTTCGTTTAAGTGTGTATAAGTATGTGTAAGTGTGTGTAAGTACATGTAAGTACGAGTAAGTACGTGTAAGTGCAAGAAAGTGTGTGTAAGTATGTGTACGTGCATGTAAGTATGTGTAAGTGCGTGTAAGTGCGTGTAAGTGCGTGTAAGTGGATGTAAGTGTGTGTAAGTGCAAGTAAGTACGTATAAGTACGTGTAAGTGTGTGTAAGTATGTGTACGTGCATGTAAGTATGTGTAAGTGCGTGTAAGTGCGTGTAAGTGCGTGTAAGTGGATGTAAGTGTGTGTAAGTGCAAGTAAGTACGTATAAGTACGTGTAAGTGTGTGTTAGTATGTGTAAGTACGTGTAAGTGCGTGTAAGTGCGTGTAAGTGTGTGTAAGTGTGTATAAGTGCGTGTAAGTACGTTTAAGTTCGTGTAAGTACGTGTAAGTGCGTGTAAGTGCGTTTAAGTGTCTGTAAGTGCGTGTAAGTACGCTTTAAGTTCATGTAAGTGCGTATAAGTGCGTGTAAGTGCGTATGAGTGCGTGTAAGTGCATGTAAGTGCAGGTTAAGTGTGTGTAATATCGTGTAAGTTCATGTAAGTGCATGTAAGTACGTATAAGTATGTGTAAGTACATGTAAGTGCATATAAGTGTTTGTAAGTGCATGTAAGTGCGTGTAAGTGTGTGTAAGTACGTGTAAGTGCGTGTAAGTGCTCGTATGTGCGTGTAAGTGCATGTAAGTGTGTGTAAGTACGTGCAACTTTGTGTAAGAATGTGCAAGTGCGTGTAAGTGCATGTAAGTGCATGTAAGTGCATCTAAGTACGTGTAAGTACGTTTAAATGCGTGTAAGTGCGTGTACGTACGTGTAATTACATGTAGGTGTATGTAAGTGCGCGTAAGTTCCTATAGGTATGTGTAAGTACGTGTCAGTGCGTGTAAGTATGTGTAAGTGTGTGTATGTACGTATACCTGTGTGTAAGTGGATGTAAGAGCGTGTAAGAGCGTGTAAGTGTGTGTAAGAGCGTGTAAATACGTGTAAGTACGTGTTAGTACGTGTAAGTGTGTGTAAGTGTGTGTAAGTGCGTGTTAGTGTGTGTAAGTGCATGTAAGTACATGTAAGTACGTATAAGTACGTGTAAGTGCGTGTAAGTGCGTGTTAGTGCGTGTAACTACATGTAAGAGCGTGTAAGTGCATGTAAGTACGTGTAAGCGTGGTTTATGTTCGTGTACGTGAGTGAAGGTGTGTGCAAGTACGTGTAAGTTCATGTAAGTTCGTATAAGTACGTGTAAAAGCGTGTAAGTACGTGTAAGTGCGGTTTAAGTGCGTGTAATTTTGTGTAAGTTCGTGTAAGTACGTGTAAGTGTGTGTAAGTGCGTGTAAGTGCGTGTAAGTGCGTGTAAGTGCGTGTAAGTGCATGTAAGTGCGTATAAGTGTATGAAAGTGCATGTTAGTGCGTGTAAGTACGTGTAACTGCATGTAAGTGCGTGTAGGTGTGTGTAATTTTGTGTAAGTGTGTGTAAGTGCGTGTTAGTGCATGTAAGTGCGTGTAAGTGTGTGTAAGTGCATGTAAGTGCGTGTAGGTGTGTGTAATTTTGTGTAAGTGTGTGTAAGTGCGTGTTAGTGCATGTAAGTGCGTGTAAGTGTGTGTAAGTGCATGTAGGTGTGTGTAAGTGTGTGTAAGTGCATATAAGTGTGTCTAGGTGCGTGTAAGTTTGTGCAAGTGTGTGTGAGTGCGTGTAAGTGCATGTAAGTGCGTGTAAGTATGTGTAAGTGCATGTAAGTGCGTGTAAGTGCGTGTAAGTGTATATAAGTGCAGTTAAAGTTCGTATAAGTGCGTGTAAGTGCGTGTAAGTTTGTGTACGTGCGTGTAAGTACTTGTAACTGCGTGTAAGTACGTGTAAGTATGTGTGAGACATGTAAGTGCAAGTAAGTGCATGTAAGTATGTGTAAGTGCATGTAAGCACGTGTAAGTACGTGTTAGTACGTGTAAGTACGTGTAAGTGGGTGTAAGTTCGTGGAAGTGCAAGGAAGTGCAAGGAAGTGCGTCTAAGTACGTGTAAGTGCGTGTAAGTGTGTGTAAGTACGTGTAAGTGCGTGTAAGTACGTGTAAGTGCGTGTAACTGTATGTACATACGTATAAGTGCGTGTAAGTGTGTTTAAGTATGTGTAAGTGCGTGTAAGTACGTGTAAGTGCGTGTAAGTGTGTGTAAGTACGTGTAAGTGCGTGTAAGTACGTGTAAGTGCGTGTAACTGTATGTACATACGTATAAGTGCGTGTAAGTGTGTTTCAGTGTGTGTAAATGCGGTTTAGGTGTGTGTATATTCGTGTAAGTTCGTGTAAGTGTGTGTAAGTACGTGTATGTGCGTCTAAGTACGTGTACGTGCGTGTAAGTGCGTGTAAGTGCATGTTAGTGCATGTAAGTACGTGTAAATATGTGTTAGTGCGTATACGTGTGTGGAAGTGCGTGTAAGTACGTATAGGTGCGTGTAATTTTGTGTAAGTGCGTGTAAGTGCATGTTTGTGCGTGTAAGTACGTGTAAGTGTGTGTAAGTGCGTGTAAGTACGTATAGGTGCGTGTAATTTTGTGTAAGTGCGTGTAAGTGCATGTTTGTGCGTGTAAGTACGTGTAAGTGTGTGTAAGTGCGTGTAAGTACGTATAAGTGTGTGTAAGTGCGTTAATGTGCGTGTAAGAGCGTCTAAGTGCATGCAAGTTCGTGCAAGTGAGTATAAGTGCGTGTAAGTTTGTATATGTGCATGTAAGTGCGTCTAAGTGTGTGTAAGTGTGTGTAAGTGCGTGTAAGTACGTGTAAGTCCGTGTAAGTACGTGTAAGTGTGTGTAAGTGCGTGTACGTTCGTGTAAGTGCGTGTTAGTGCGTGTAAGTGCATGTACATGCGTATAAGTGCGTGTGAGTGTCTGTAAGTGTGTGTAAGTGTGTGTAAGTGCGTGTAAGTGCGTCTAAGTGTGTGTATGTTCCTGCAAGTGTGTGTAAGTGCGTGTAAGTTCGTGTAAGTGAGTGTACGTGCGTGTAAGTACGTGTAAGTGCGTGTTAGTGCATGTAAGTGCGTGTAAGTATACGTAAGTTCGTGTAGGTGCGTGTAAGTATGTGTAAGTGCGTGTAAGTATGTATAAATGCGTGTAAGTACGTGTAAGTGTGTGTAAGTATGTCTAAGTGCATGTAAGCACAAGTAAGTGCGTATAAGTACGTATAAGTGCATGTTAGTGGGTGTAAGTGCGTGTAAGTGCAAGTAAGTGCGTGTAAGTACGTGTAAGTGCGTGTACGTGCGTGTACGTATGTGTAAGTGTGTGTAAGTACATGTAAGTGCGTGTGAGTGCGTGTAAGTGCGTGTAAGTACGTGTACGTTTGTGTAAGTGCTTATAACTGCGTGTAAGTACGTATAAGTGTGTGTAAGTACGTGTAAGTGCGGTTTAAGTTCGTGTAAGTGCGTGTAAGTGCATTTCAGTGCGTGTAAGTGTGGTTTAAGTACGTGTAATTTTGTGTAAGTTCGTGTAAGTGCATGTAAGTACGTGTAAGTACGTGTAGGTGCGTGAAATTTCGTGTAAGTGCATGTAAGTGCGTGTTAGTGCGTGTAAGTGGTTGTACGTGTGTGTAAGTGCATGTAAGTGTGTGTAAGTATGTGTAAGTTTGTATAAGTGTATGTAAGTGCGTCTAAGTGCGTGTACGTTCGTGCAAGTGTGTGTAAGTGTGAGCAAGTTCGTTTAAGTGCGTGTAAGTGCGTGTAAGTGCGTGTAAGTGTGTGTTAGTGCATGTAAGTGCGTGTAAGTGCGTGTAAGTTTGTGTAAGTATGTGTTAGTGTGTGTACATTCGTGTAAGTGCGTATAAGTATGTGTAAGTGCGTGTAAGTGCGTGTAAGTTTGTGTAAGTATGTGTTAGTGTGTGTACATTCGTGTAAGTGCGTATAAGTATGTGTATGTGTGTGTAAGTACGTGTAAGTACGTGTAAGTTTGTGTAAGTACGTGTAAGTACGTGTAAATGCGTGTAAATGCGTGTAAGTGCGTGTAAGTGTGTGTAAGTGCTCGTAAGTGTGTGTAAGTGCGTGTAAGTGTGTGTAAGTTTGTGTAAGTGCGTGTAAGTGCGTGTAAGTGCATGTAAGTGCATGTAAGTGCATGTAAGTAGGTGTAAGTGTGTGTAAGTGTGTGTAAATGCGTGTAAGTGTGTGTAAGTGCGTGTAAGTACATGTAGGTGCGTGTAAGTGCGTGTAAGTGCACGTACGTTCGTGTAGGTGCGTGTAAGTACGTGTAAGTGCGTGTAAGTATGTGTAAGTTTGTGTAAGTGTGCGTAAGTGCGTGTAAGTGGATATGAATTCATGTAAGAGCGTGTAAGTGCGTGTATGTGCGTGTAAGTGCGTGTAAGTGCTTGTAAATACGTGTAAGTTTGTGTAAGTGCGTGTAAGTGTGTGGAAGTGCTTGTAAGTATGTGTAAGTACGTGTAAGTGTGTGTAAGTGCGTATAAGTGTGTGTAAGTGCGTGTAAGTGCATGTAAGTACGTGTAAGTTTGTGTAAGTGCATGTAAGTGTGTGTAAGTGTGTGTAAGTATGTGTAAGTGCGTACAAGTGCGTGTCAGTGCATGTAAGTGCGTGTGAGTGCGTATATGTGTGTATAAGTGCGTGTAAGTGCATATAAGTGCGTATAAGTGTGTGTAAGTGCGTGTAAGTGCATTTAAGTGCGTGTAAGTGTGTGTAAGTGTATGTAAGTGCGTGTAAGTGTGTGTAAGTACGTGTAAGTTTGATTAAGTGTGTGTAAGTGCGTGTAAGTGTGTTTAAGTATGTAAGTGTGTGTAAGTGCGTGTTAGTGCGTGTAAGTATGTGTAAGTACGTGTAAGTTCGTATAACTGTGTGTAAGTTTGTGTAAGTACATGTAGGCATATATACGTATGATTTTGTGCGTGTAAGTGCGTGTATGTGCGTGTAAGTGTGTGTAAGTATGTGTAAGCTTGTGTAAGTGCGTGTAAGTGCGTGTAGGTGCGTGTAAGTGTGTGTAAGTGCGTGTAAGTGTGTGTAAGTGTATGTAAGTACGTGTAAGTACATGTAAGTATGTGTAAGTGTGTATAAGTGCGTGACAGTACATGTAAGTACGTGTAAACGTGTATAAGTGCGTGTAAGTGCATGTAAGTGTGTGTAAGTGCGTGTAAGTGTGTGTACGTGCATGTAAGTACGTGTAAGTGCGTGTAAGTTCCTGTAAGTGCGTTTAAGTGCGTGTAAGTACGTGTAAGTGCGTGTAAGTTTGTGTACGTACGTGTAAGTGTGTGTAAGTGCATGTAAGTGCTTGTAAGTACGTGTAAGTGCTCGTAAGTACGTGTAAGTACGTGTAAGTACGTGTAAGTGCGTGTAACTTTGTGTAAGTACGTGCAAGTGTATGTAAGTGGATGTAAGTGCGTGTAAGTGCATGTAAGTACGTGTAAGTATGTGTAAGTGCGTGTAAGTACGTGTAAGTTTATGTTAGTGCGTACAAGTACGTGTAAGTGCATGTAAGTGTGTGTAAGTGCGTGTAAGTACGGTTTAAGTTCGTGTAAGTGCGTGTAAGTGTGTGTAAGTGCGTGTAAGTGCGTGTAAGTGCAGTTTAAGTGCGTGTAAGTTCGTGTAAGTGCGTGTAAGTGTGTGTAAGTGCGTGTAAGTGCGTGTAAGTGCAGTTTAAGTGCGTGTAATTTTGTGTAAGTTTGTGTAAGTGCGTGTAAGTGCGTGTAAGTGCGTGTAAGTGTGTCTAAGTGCATCTGAGTACATGTAAGTTTGTGCAAGTGCGTGTAAGTGTAGTTTAAGTTCGTGTAAGTGTGTAAAAGTGCGTGTAAGTGCGTGTAAGTATGTGTAAATGTGTGTAAGTACGTGTAAGTGTGTTTAAGTATGTGTAAGTGCGTGTAAGTGTGTGTAAGTACGTGTAAGTTTGTGTAAGTGCGTATAAGTATGTCTAAGTGTGTGTAAGTACATGTAAGTACGTGTAAGTACGTGTAAGTGCAAGAAAGTGTGTGTAAGTATGTGTACGTGCATGTAAGCATGTGTAAGTGCGTGTAAGCATGTGTAAGTGCGTGTAAGTGCGTGTAAGTGCGTGTAAGTGGATGTAAGTGTGTGTAAGTGCAAGTAAGTACGTATAAGTACGTGTAAGTGCGTGTTAGTATGTATAAGTACGTGTAAGTGCGTGTAAGTGCGTGTAAGTGTGTGTAAGTGTCTATAAGTACGTGTAAGTACGTTTAAGTTTGTGTAAGTGCGTGTCAGTGCGTGTAAGTGCGTTTAAGTGTGTGTAAGTGCGTGTAAGTACGCTTTAAGTTCGTGTAAGTGCGTGTAAGTGCGTGTAAGTGCGTATGAGTGCGTGTAAGTGCATGTAAGTGCAGGTTAAGTGTGTGTAATATCGTGTAAGTTTGTGTAAGTGCATGTAAGAACGTGTAAGTATGTGTAAGTGCGTGTAAGTGCGTATGAGTGCGTGTAAGTGCATGTAAGTGCAGGTTAAGTGTGTGTAATATCGTGTAAGTTTGTGTAAGTGCATGTAAGAACGTGTAAGTATGTGTAAGTACATGAAAGTGCATATAAGTGTGTGTAAGTGCATGTAAGTGCGTGTAAGTGTGTGTAAGTATGTGTAAGTGCGTGTAAGTGTGTATAGGTACGTGTAATTTTGTGTAAGTGCGTGTAAGTACGTGTTAGTGCGTGTAAGTGCGTGTAAGTACGTATAAGTACGTGTAAGTGCATGTAAGTGCGTCTAAGTGCGTGTAAGTTTGTGCAAGTGCATGTAAGTGCGTGTAAGTTCGTGTAAGTGCGTGTAAGTATGTGTAAGTGCGTGTAAGTGTATGTAAGTATGTAGAAGTGTGTGTAAGTGCGTGTAATTGCATGTAAGTGTATGTAAGTGCGTGTAAGTGCGTGTAAATGCGTGTAAGTGCGTGTAAGTTCATGTATGTGCGTGTTAGTGCATGTACGTTCATGTAGATGCGTGTAAGTGCCTGTAAGTGCGTGTAAGTGCGTGTAAGGTGCGTGTAAGTTTGTGTAAGTGTGTGTATATGGGTTTATTTGTGTGTAAGTGTGTGTAAGTGCCTGTAAGTGCGTGTAAGTTTGTATAAGTGTGTGTAAGTGCGTGTAAGTGTGCGTAAGTGTGTATAAGTGCGTGTAAGTGCTCGTATGTGCGTGTAAGTGCATGTAAGTTTGTGTAAGTACGTGTAACTTTGTGTAAGTATGTGCAAGTGCGTGTAAGTGCTCGTATGTGCGTGTAAGTGCATGTAAGTTTGTGTAAGTACGTGTAACTTTGTGTAAGTATGTGCAAGTGCGTGTAAGTGCATGTAAGTACGTGTAAGTGCGTTTGAATATGTGTACGTGCGTGTAATTACATGTAAGTGCATGTAAGTGCGCGTAACTTCCTGTAGGTATGTGTAAGTACGTGTCAGTGCATGTAAGTATGTGTAAGTGTGTGTATGTGCGTATACCTGTGTGTAAGTGGATATAAGAGCGTGTAAGAGCATGTAAATGCGTGTAAGTACGTGTAAGTATGTGTAAGTGTGTGTAAGTGCGTGTAAGTGTGTGTAAGTGTGTGTAAGTGCATGTAAGTGCGTATAAGTACGTACAAGTACGTGTAAGTGCGTGTAAGTACGTGTAAGTATGTGTAAGTGTGTGTAAGTGCGTGTAAGTGTGTGTAAGTGTGTGTAAGTGCATGTAAGTGCGTATAAGTACGTACAAGTACGTGTAAGTGCGTGTAAGTACGTGTTAGTGCGTGTAAGTACGTGTAAGAGTGTGTAAGTGCATGTAAGTACGTGTAAGCGTGGTTTATGTTTGTGTATGTGAATGAAGGTGTGTGCAAGTACGTGTAAGTTCATGTAAGTACGTGTAAGTGCGTGTAAGAGCGTGTAAGTGTGTGTAAGTGTGTGTAAGCGCGTGTAAGTACAGTTTAAGTTCGTGTAAGTACGTGTAAGTGTGTGTAAGTTTGTGTAAGTGCGTGTAAGTACGTGTAAGTGCGTGTAAGTACGTGTAAGTACGTGTAAGTACGTGTAAGTACAAGTAAGTGCATGTAAGTACGTGTAAGTGCATGTAAGCATGTGTAAGTGCGTGTAAGTACGTGTAAGTGCGTGTACGTGGGTGTAAGTGCGTATAAGTGCAAGTAAGTGCGTGTAAGTATGTGTAAGTATGTGTAAGTGTGTGTAAGCATGTGTAAGTACGTGTAAGTACGTGTAAGTGCGTGTAAGTGTGTGTAAGTGCGTGTAAGTACGTGTAAGTTCATGTAAGTGCGTATAAGTGTGTGTAAGTGTGTGTAAGTGCGTGTAAGTACGTGTAAGTTCATGTAAGTGCGTATAAGTGTGTGTAAGTGTGTGTAAGTGCGTGTAAGTGCGGTTTAAGTTCGTGTAAGTGCGTGTAACTGCGTGTAAGTGCGTGTCAGTGTGTGTAAGTGCGGTTTAAGTGCGTGTAATTTTGTGTAAGTTCGTGTAAGTGCGTGTAAGTGCGTGTAAGTGCGTATAAGTGCGTGTAAGTATGTGTAAGTGCGTGTAAGTGCGTGTAAGTGCGTATAAGTGCGT
>SZWC01012567.1:69565-81051 GCA_023375785.1 Penium margaritaceum | reverse complement strand
AAAGGAATAGCCTAGGCAGCAGGTTGGGGCAGCAGCGTTGTTGATGCAGCGTGCGGGCTTCCACGCTCGTTGCTTAAGTCAGCTGCCCCCTCAGTCTGCTGCTCTAGAGTCTAAGTCTGGAAGCTCTGGGTTTGTTACTCAGAAACGCGCGCGCCAGTGTTAGCGCCAGAAAGCAGCTGAAAACTGTAAGTAACTGATTAGTAATGAAGAATGAACAACAATGGGAGACCCCTCCAAGTTCTAGGCCCCCCCCAGCTCTGTAGAGCTTGTTACTCAGTTCAACAGCCAATCAGAAAATAGCTCAGTTCAGGCTGGCAGGTTTTCTCGGTGAGGCCTGCCAGACAGCCGACAGCCCAAAACCCGGGCGTCGTCCGTTTTGCCTGAAAACTGGACCATACCATAATACCGCCGCTGCGAACGCAGCCGTGCGGTCAGAATCTGCTAGAAAAATAGTAGCGAGGAGTTATGGCAGCCTAAACCCAGATAATGCCCAGAACGGTTTATGCTGCCACACAGGGCCATGCAACATGCAACTGGGACCCTAGGCAGTGCATGACGATGCCGACGCAATGGGATGCGCTGGAACGCATGCAAGCAGCAAATGCGGTGTCAGTGACCGCCGGCAGCACGACCGCCGAGGAGGCCTGCCGATGGAGCTGAGCGCGTCGCCTGAGAGGGGAGGCTCCAGCGAACTGCGAGAAGTCCTCAGCGTACGTCGGCTCCACCGGACGACACTCCATCAGCGTCGAGTCTCGCCGTCAGTCATCTGCACGCCGATGTACACAAGCCGGGAGGACACAACAGAGCACAATGAGAGATGTGCAAAAAACCAACAAGGTGGTCATGTGCAGTCTACACAGGGCCTGTCTGTGGGGTCTGACGATGAAGCACGGGCAGTTGACGCCATGGCGAAGACAGCGTCGGAGCACATCGCTAAGCCGACACCCGACCCTGCAACCAGGAAGAAGCGGAAGGCGGAGGTCGACTTCCCGGGCGGCTCATCTTTCGAGACTATGGCAGCCTGCAAGGCCGCCGTGGGGGAGTATGCGGTGTTAAACCGCATGTCCCTCAGGTGGCTGAAAAGCGACCCCACGCGTTTTGTGGTGCGGTGCAAGCAGTACGTGAACAAGAAGTGCCCGTGGATCGTACGTGCGGCGTACAGCAAGAAGTCTGGTGCTTACAACATCACGTCCTTTACAGACGGGCACCTATGTGACCCAGGGGTCTCCCGGGGCAACCCAGTGCTCTCCACCCGCTACGTGGTCCGGCACATTGAACGCACCCTGGCCAAGGACCCGTCGGCATCTGCAAAGGCGCTGAAGGCGGTCGTAACGAAGGTAAGAAACACCAGGGTACCCTACACCACCTTGTACCGCGCAAAGAAGGCGTGCCCGGAGAAGATGTACGGCACGAAGTCAGACTCCTGGAGCATGTTTCCAGGATACGTGGCCGAGGTACGTCCCCTTATTGAATATGGCGTTTGCATGTTATTTTGCCGCAATGCTTTGTTTCTACTTTTAGACTAATTACCCTGGTTTTTTTTTTCTGCAGCTAATGAGGGTGGACACGCTCGCCATCGCGAAAGCTGAGAAGAACCCGGACACCGGCGAGTTCGACCGCGTTTTCGTCGCACCCGGTGTGTGCCGCAGGGGTTTTGAGTACACGCGGCGAGTCATCGTCATGGATGGTACGCACCTGAAGAACGGGCACAAGCAAGTGCTCATGATCATGCAGTTCGTCGACGCCAACGACAACGCCATGCCCGCGGCGTACGCTCTCGTTTCTGGAGAGGACGAGCGCAACTGGACCTGGTTCTGCGAGCTCGTGGTAGCGGCGAACCTGACGGCCGCATAAGAGGGAACGGTGGTGATTTCAGACCGTGAGAAAGGGCTGGCGAACGCAGTGGAGTCCAAACTACCTGGTGCCACTCATACCTACTGCGCGTGGCACCTCATGCGCAACGTGCAGTCCTGCTGCCAGGGCCGGTCGGGCTCGTTGTTCTGGACTCTCGCACACGTCACAACGCAGGAGGACTGGGATGCCTACGTGGCCGAGATGCGGCGACAAACACCAAGGGCTGTGGACTACTTGCTGGGTGGAAATGGCGAGCCCGGCATCCCCAAGGAGCGCTGGAGCCGTCTGTACTACCCAGTGCTGCGTGGTGGCCACACCACGAGCAACGCCATGGAGTCACTGAACGGGAAGTCCATTGAGTTGAGGAAGATGTACCCGTACTTTTGTTTCGTAAACCTCCATGTTTTTGTGCAACGGCTTTGGCACATCCGTCGCAAGATGGCTCACGACGCCGAGGACAACGTCGCGCCCGCCTTGTACCTGAAGGTGAAGAACAACTACGACCGCAACCATGAGTACAATCTGGACTTGGACGGGGACGAGGCCGGACCATGGATGAGCGACACTGCTGTGCATGCGAACGGAACCCCACGGGATGTCAACATCAACACGAAGGAGTGCAGTTGCGGCCGATGGCGTGAGTACGGGGTAGCATGCCCACACGCGTGCAGTCTACTTCTCGAGAATGCTCTAAACCCCGTGGCCTACGTGGACTTCGGATACTTCACCCTGAGCTACAAGAGGACGTACAACGCGCCATTTCCCTTGCCGAAGGTGAAGCTTGTGAAGCCGGCGGAACCGAAATGGCTGCAACCTGGAGCACGTCGCGGGCGCGGGCGTCCAGCCACTGTGAGGCTTGACCGGTATGCCAAGGTGAAACGAAGGCGCATATGTGTGCGCTGTGGGAAGATGGGCCATGTCCGCAAGGCATGCCCAAACATGGTGGCGCCGACGCCAGAACAGATGGCCGCAGCACGCGTGGCAGAGCTTGCCGCTGAGAGGCGCATGAGAGCGTCCTGCAGGTCAAACGTGGACGCCATGGGTTACTCCGGGTGCGAGGCAGGTGATGCCCCCCAGGCTGAAGAGGAGGGCGAGTCGGACGAGGAATTAGAGGAGGAGGAGAAGGAGGAGGGGGAGGGGAAGGAGGAGGGGGAGGAGGAGGGGGAAGAGGAGGGCGGGTATGGTGGGCAGGCGGGTGGAGAAACGGAAGAGGCGGAGGGGGGGGAAGAGGGGGGAGAGGACGAGTACGATGAGGAGGGGGAGGGAGGGCAGGAGGTGGTTGACCCCGTTTCACTTTCCAGTGACGATGAACACGTGAACCAGGATGATGCTGAGGACCGTGAAGAGCTGTGGATGGTCTTCCACGCGGAGGTGGACAGCATCACCCGTTCATTTGGCCTGTGGTAAGTGAATTCCCGCATTTCCCCGCTAAGTGTGTTCCATTACATGTTGTTCTTCCTCATAGTTCAGTTGGCATGTTCCTCTTACTAACTCCAACCCGTGTGTCATTTGCAGAGCCTATAGAAGACCACTCGGAACAAGGGAGGTTCAGGCCAGATGACAAGTGAGGCACTGATTGTACCTCTGCCTTAGACTAGTGCGTACTAGCGGTTTAGTTAGGATGATACGTTTGTGCATCTGAAAATGTGTTGGGGTTGTCATTGCTGTCCCATTTTCTAATGAATGAAGTCCAATTTCCATTTTCATACAAATCCCAACAATGGTGTCTTGAAGTTGTAGTGCATAATGTTGTCCTGCAATACTAATACACAATGGTGACCTCAAATCTGTATACAACGGGTGTGTGTGAAGCAGCCAGCAAGTGTACATATACACTGTAACGAAGTTCATTTCGTTCTCTTTGCGGCAGTTGTTTCAAAGAACCGGAAACATGACTTCATGTGATGAAGAAGACTTGATTATCATGTTCCTCTTGGGAGTTAGTGCGACATTATTGTGTCAGAAACTGTGTTCAGCCTTGTGGCCGCCAAGCACTACAAGATATGTGCCCATGTGCCATTGTCCAGCGACACACAACGACACATGTGAATTGGATGACTACTCAAGTTTAGCAGAGGCAGACAATCATGGGGAAGATGTCTTCTCCGAGGGAGGAGACGACAACATCGGCTCTGTTGATGCCGAAGAGGAAACATTCTTTGATGCACTGGGATGTCAGGGACGTCAGGGTTGTGGATGCGACTTGTGCCAATGGCTANTGAAGAAGACTTGCTGATCATGTTCCTGTTCGGAGTTGGTGCGACATTATTGTGTCAGAAACTGTGTTCAGCCTTGTGGCCGCCAAGCACTACAAGATATGTGCCCATGTGCCATTGTCCAGCGACACACAACGACACATGTGAATTGGATGACTACTCAAGTTTAGCAGAGGCAGACAATCATGGGGAAGATGTCTTCTCCGAGGGAGGAGACGACAACATCGGCTCTGTTGATGCCGAAGAGGAAACATTCTTTGATGCACTGGGATGTCAGGGACGTTAGGGTTGTGGATGCGACTTGTGTCAATGGCTATGGCTGTGCAGTATACTGGATCCAAAGTGGTTAGATCCATAGTGGACTGGGTAGTATCTCTTGAATTAGTACTTGCATACCCATATTTCACCCATAACATTACATCCATGCCCATAACATGTAGAAGATATGGACTATTATACCCATAATTGATGACGACAAAAGATCTGAAATGCCCATATTTCCCAATGACATGAAGTTTATGCCCTGAAATGTGTTCAACATAAACACAAAATGCCCATTAGTCAGAGGTCATAATGTCTCATGTACACACATATGTCTATTCAATATTACTCGGATGCCCATTGTAGTCGACCGATTTAATACAGCCATACCCTGTGTATTGAATGGAAAATGACTCCGATGCCCATATTTGTCACTGAAATAAAACTCATGTACCCAGAACCATCTGTGCATTAAATCTCACATGTCCAAACTTGTCAATGTCATTCGGATGGATTGCCCACTACAGACTCGGTGGCACCGTCCATATCCACGGTTGCCATGGGTCGGGACAGTTGGGCGGCCTGGTACTGGGCATGGGCACTCCACAGTTCCAAGCCATGTGCTCCGGATTCACAGGAGCTCGGGCCCATGCCGGTCCTTCATATCCCATCAGACGGTGGCGTGCTACATTGCAGTCCCACCGCACCTTGAATGCGACCCATGCTCGATGTGCCGCCACAGGGTCCGCTACGGGAGTACCCCATCCCACATGAGGCAGGCCATTTGGACGGGCGTCGTTGTCCATGTGCAGTTCGACACTAGGAGTAAACTTAGCGCAATGTATTATCGGGGAAGCACCTTTACTACACAGTATAGTATCGGTTCATCGTGCGAACCGGTACAACAAGCGGGTCCCTTTATCAACCTGTTCGCGTGACCCCTGGTGGACGTCGGCACATGTCGCCGTCATTGGGTGGAGGTGCGCACGGCGTCGCCATATTCCACTGTGGACAGTATCTCATTGCTGGTGGGCGCGTCCATTGGGCGAGCATTCATTGGCGATAAATATGACCTCTTCCGAGTGACGCGCAAACGTCTGCTACAACGCGACGGAATCAGTCCACATGCATGGCTCGAGGTTGTGCGAACTCCCCGCCGCAGACCGGAACATGACAAAACAAATCATAGGCTGCCAAGATAGGCTGTCAAGGTGCGAGGTTCCTTTATGACATGCAAGTCGGAGATGACCGAATACTTCGAGCGAATCGTGGACATGGTTGTCATATTCATACGTTTTTGCTCGCTCCATGAAAACCATGGGCATCGGTGTCATGTCGGTTTCGACTATGGACACCGCGGTCATGTCGTTTCCGACTATGGACACCGCCGTCGGGTCGTTTTCGACTATGGACACCGCGGATATATCGTCCGAAACCATGGGCACCGGAGCATTTGTGCTCCGACATTTTATATATCATCCATGCCCCTCTTTCTAGCCAATCACGTGATCATGGATGAATGGATTGTCTGAAGACCAAAAGCGACTTGAGATAGGTTCTTGGACTTCATGTGTTTTGTACCATTTCTCTCCACTGAATATCTGTCATCCGACGGTAGATGCTTGTATCCTCTACAAGTTAGAAATGTCGAAATTCAAACGGCCAAATGCAAAGGGTTGTTGTGTCGGCTGCACACCCGAATCGCAATAAAGCATTCCAATCGTATCACGTCCCACTCTGTCCCACGTGTTCGCAACTCCCACTTAACCCGTCCCAAGCTTGGCCACGGGCTAAGTGCACTTTCCTCCGCCATGGCTGCCTCATCCTCCTTCGCCGGCTTTCACACCTCCGCACCTCCGCCTTCGGGTCCCAAGTCTGCCTTAGCATGTCTTTCGGCGGAGTACGTGGGGAACGCCTACTTGTACAGCTGCGAGGGCATGCCCCATCTCAACGTGCTGTGACACATCAAGCACCGTCATCGTGACGCAGAAGAGCCAACCGGTGACAAGGACCTGTACAATGTCCAGCCCTTGGTTGGCAACCCCTTTGGCGGCTACACGTGGTGTGTGTACGTGTCGTAGGCTTCATAGCTAGGCCGTTACATTAACGTCGGCATAGCCCCTCCCCCCACATACATATGACATGCCTCATCCAGTATTGCATTTGAAACCCGCACTCGTCGCAAGGGCGACGATGTCGTCCAACCCCTCCACCACGTCCATGCCAGCCACAACAACCACCCCAGCAGATACATTCAACACAGCCGCGCCGTCCATGTCGACCATGACGTCCACACCGGCAGTGCCATCCGCTCCATCCAACCCCTCAACATCGCATATCCCGGCTCCTATCCATGTTGATTCGTCATGTGGTGGTGCATTTTTGAGCGGTGGCCCAGAGCGGCGCAATGCGGCCGTGTTGGGCAAGGGTTTTTGGAGCAACGAGCGCGACGTGGCACTGGTGCAAGCTGCCCTCGACCATGCATCGGAGTTTCATTGAAGCGCAGGGTGGATGGCGAATTTCTATGATTGCATTACGCCACAACTCAGCGTCGCGTTTGGACTGGCAGACAACCTCTCACGTGTTCAGGTACAAAGCCGCTTGGACACCATTGGTACGCTTTGGAAACTTGCCTTTGCTTTGGTCGGACAAAGTGGGGGACCGCTTAATTGCCGTACATGGCAGATTGAGCTGGGAGCCGAGAAGTGGGATAATATCAAGAAGGTTGGTTAACCCACAACAGGCACGTCTTCAGGGTAAATGTATTCCGTGGTTTGACATTGCAACCAACTTTTTCTCTTCGGACAATGCACGTGGTGATGACGTACTGACAAGAATGCAACCGTTGATGTGGTTGTGGTGGAGAGTCACGATGAACCCGCGAAGTAGGAGGTTCGTCGGGTGCATAAGGGTGTGGTTGAAAAGCACATGGATTATATGGACAGGATGGTTCATCACATAGCCAAGATTGAATGCATCATTAAATAAGCTGAATCCAAGATAGTTTATGGACAGGCCGTTGACATTGTGAACCGCTACGTACGCCTCCAGCATTTGCAGAAGCTTCCGATATTGCAGTTTTTAAGAGAGACTCATTTGTTTGTGATGACTTTCAGTTTTCTGATGGTGAACTCTGTCTGGACATGATCATGGACATGCTTGGGATGAACCCATATGCATTGGAAGAAGCAGAGGTAGCCTCGGCTCCAGCCAAGGCTACGGCGGAGGTGGAGGGACGTAGTATGTATTTTTCCAAGGAAGATATGCATGCAACTTCGGTAGCACCTACCCGTACCTTCATCACATCATTATTACATTAAACCATTCTTCCCCTGGAGCACTGCTTAGCGCATCGTACTCTGCCCACGTGTCCCTTTCATTTTGAGCACACAATTGACGCATCCGTGAGTCCGTATTCATACGACCATCGGTTGCAACCCGTGAAGGGACAACGTTTGCACAAATCACATGAACAACATCTCCCACAATGTCAGCCACACCTTCCCTAGCCTGAAATAAATTATGCACAACGAAGCAAGATAACAACAACTTGGCCTGGGACACAATTGGGTAGGAGGGTACACCGTGTAATATGTGAAATTTGGCCTTCACGACATCAAAAGTCCACTCAACCATTGAGCGGGTTGAAGAGTGCCCCCGTGGTAGCTTATCTACCATATACAATATTAATTACTCAATAATTCCTTCGTGTCCAGTGGTTGTTTTCCCCTCAGCCAAAACTCATGTAGATGGTAGCGTCGCCCTCAATAAGGCGTCATACATCCATACCCTTCCGAGAACGCAATACTCGCGAGCACGTAGGTGTTTGGCGGTAATGCAAATCCACGTCTGAGTGTGTCGCGAAACATGTAGGCATCCTATGCAGAGCCCTCCCATCCTGTTTCTACGAAGGTGAATTTGATATCGCCGTTGTACGTGGCGAGAATATTTTACGCCAGTTGCTTGTGTCGGTTTATGTATGCTAATCGCATGCACAAATTTACAATTGCCGGCACATGCATGCCGTCCAATGCGCCGACGCAGCTTGAGAAGGAGGGGAGGTAGTCTGTCTTGTCATGCCACGCAAGTGGAGGAGAGTCATCAGCCGGTGGTTGTTGGATGACATTAACCGCAACTGAATTTGGTGCACAGACAACCTCATGGATTACACGGTCGACTATGGCCATACATCGTTGGAACCGCTCACTTTATTTGCGGTGTGACATTTTGTGGCACACACACTAGGTCTAGAGAAACAGATTTTCTTCAACACTGATGTAGGAGTCATGAAGGCAAATGTTGTATCGAAAGAGTGCCAGAACGTTGAAGCACAAGGATCTCGTCACCCGCTTCATGTTGTAAAGTCGCTGTGGGTGTCCAGTGTGTAGCTCGTGAAGCCAAGATAGTCGCTCATATGTTGTGTTCGAAAGAATAGGCTTGCACGTAGTCTTATTGACATGCCGATGATAATACTTTGCAGCACAACGAGGATGTGTGCTCGCAGGTTGATGTCATGGCATACAATCGAATGGCGAACTTGCCCATCTGTGTCCATGGAGTACTATGTTTCAAACACAAGTGACTGGATTTTTTGTGCTTAATAAGGGACCAGAGACCACGGAAGCAAGCATGTAACGCACAATGCACATGTTTGTGTGACGCGATTATCGCAATTGTCGGTGCTCATGCTGTTGACACCGAACAGCAAGCACCGGCTTCTCTGATGGCAGGCGAGCGATTACCTTGGCCACCAACCAGTGGGTGGTACCGGTTGAGCAGTTTGACTCAGGATCCGTTGACGAGGGGTAAATGGTTCGAAACCCCGGATAACAGGGGTCGATGGATGAATATAGAGCAAAGATGGGAAAGTGCGTGCTGACAAGGCACAAATGAATTTGTATATCGAAAGCAGGAAGTCCATCGATGATCTTCATGTTACCGAAAAAATACGAATATAGATTAATGATGAAGTTCAGCGATTCGGGGGCTCAGGCCAGAGTGTTTGATCATTCCGAAGCGCCAGACCAAAATTGTTACACCGAGCAGACAAAAGATGATTGGAGGATTTAAGAGAATTAAATAATTAACATTAAGCATGAAATGTACTTTGGAGAAAGGTGTCGATTGAGTGGAGAAATTATGTACAATGTCGAGAATAAGAATGCGGCATATGATAGATCCTTGATCCTTGAGTCGACAGGCACGTGCGAGACTGCGTAGTCTATGTGTACATTGAGAAGCTCCCTCGAGAAGTTGGGGGGGCTTCCACAACACCAAGGCATAGTTTTATGAAGACCCAGCAGTGTCAAGAAGCCGACCACAATAAATCAAAACATTGATTTAGATTGCGACACTTCTGTCAACCATTCTGGAAAGTGGTTGAAGTAGTCAGAACCTTCAGAACGGGACATCGGAGGTCAAGGCTGTTAGCCAAAAGGTACTCGGTTGATTGGCGTAAAATCCAGAGATCGTCGCGCAATGGGCCATGAATGTAAGAACATAAATGCCCACTCGCGGAGATTAGAGACTTGTGTACACCAGGGATGTAACACTCCCACCCCTCCCTTTTAGCCGCGACTTCCCGACGTATTAGCAAACATGGAACGACCACGACGGTAGTGGCCGTCAAGGGTACACTTGCCGTATACCCACTGACTTCGCAACAAAAGAACGTCGCACACAGTTTTCGCATATAAAGCATGTGAGGGCCACTTTTGCAGAAACATGCGTATAACGTCCACAAAATGTATATAATACTTCCGATAGCCACTGTTAAAAACAAATACTTCGGATGTCCACCGTGCAAAAAATCGTGTGTAGGACGAACTAAATCTCCGCATACCCACTTTCCACACGGGCCTACGGAACACAACCGCGTTGAAACAGGACCCCAACGTAGACTAGCGTAGCACCGACAGCGTGGCAGTCGACAGTGCGAGTGCACCACACACTCTCAACATACCTCTCTGACTTGGCGTCTTTGTGTTTGTGGTCCAGTATTGGTCCAGTGCAACCGCGATACTGCTGAACGTCCAATGAGCGTTCGCCGCTACGTCGCCTATCGCGAGCACCGTTGATGAAGTGGAAAGTTCATTACCATGATAAACTCGCTGCGTGAACCGTCGTAAACATCGTTGAACCGACGTAGTTCAACGTCACAGAAGGGACAGACTTTAGGGTTACAGTCCGCGTCCGGACGGCTGCTCGTCCTGTCCACAAAGCCGTGCGTCCTGTCCCTCGTGCTTATTACAACGTACATTGTATGGTCAATCATCGCAAACCATCAACATGTCATCTGAGGGTCGCAGGAATGGCGGAAATGGTTGTGGGTGGAGTACTGGATATTATGTGGACCCCTTCGTTGCCCACCGAGCATGGGTCGCCATTAAGGAAGCATGGGACCTCAGAAACGCACGTACCAAGAGCGTACATGGCCGCCATTCGCGCCAGACCACATGGGCTACGACCCCTGAAGCCATGGCACAGACCCTCGAATGGCCATTGCCAAGTCATAGACCATTGAACAGCCCTAACGCATGGGAGCCATGGATATCATCTGAGCCTAACTGTCCCTACGGATGTAACCGCTCCTAGTGCACGTACAAATACGGAGGTCGCAACTATCGTTAGCCATCTCCATTGACGGTGTTGTACACCGTCCAAAACATGGGTCGCACCGAGCCCACTGGCGTTATGGACGTGCATACGCGGTTCTGGACCGAGCGTACCTACACGTGGGACACTGTGGCGAGGATCTACCGATGGGATCAAGTTGGCCCATGGGGTGGTGAACCTACCAGACCCAGCAGGCCACAGCTCACTCCCCAGCAAGTGAAGGAGGCATGGGCTAGGATCAAGCATCGCTGGGACACGCTCGTTGCCACGGAGGTCCAACCTACTTGGGTAAACGACCCATGCGAACCAGAGACCATGTGCTGGATTTTGGGTGAACGCATGCCAACTCCACGTCCTCCTCACACCCCTGGGCAGTGGCTGCCTTGGGCTTGATACTCTCAGTGGTTGCTTTGCTTCTGTGTTCATCATGTTCCCATCAACCTACTCAATGTTGGTACTTTCGCATGCGCCACAGAGAACGCAGTGTCTTCAATTGTGTTCTGAGTATGCCATGTAAATGCTAACTGACACATAGTGGAC
>SZWC01012567.1:36589-58009 GCA_023375785.1 Penium margaritaceum | reverse complement strand
CTCCCTCCCCCCCCTCTCTCTCTCTCTCCCTCCCTCCCTCCCTCTCTCTCTCTCTCTACTCCTCCGCCAGCGCCACCTTCTCTAGTCTTTCCTGCATATTCCTCGCATCCCCATGTGTTGCTGTATCTAGGGTGGTCACCTGTGTGTACTCCCTTTCTAGAATCGCACGCCCTTTGCTCCTTCTCACGCCTCCTCCTTATGAGGTCCCACTGTAGAAGACCGCACCACCTTGTCTAATGAGCGCGGGCTTGTTGTACTTGGTGTTACGAAATCTTATGAGTTTTCTGCCTTTGTGTGGGTCATTTATCCCGGCACTCTTCTTGGACATTCTCTTGCTCAGTGTAAGTTCTATCATGCCCTTGACTTGTCCATGTCTGTGTATGTGACCCACTTCTTTGAAACTGTTGGCCTCTCTCCATTACTTCCAGTGCCCACGACTGCTCATGAGGCTCGCAAGTATGCTTAGTCGACTATGTAGAAAATGGTCATGCAAGATGAACTCTATGCTTTGACTGAGAATTGCATATATGAACTTTCTGATCTCCCATCTAGCATATATTATGTCTCAACAAAGTGGGCCTACAAAAGCTGAACGAAGATAGCACTCTTGAACGATACAAAGCCTGCCTTACAACCAAGGAATTTCCATAGGGCTTCCTTTTTGGTCTTCAAGAATCAAACGTCAAATCATTCCCCTCCCGCTGATTCTTGATGATTCTTAGGCCGACTGCACCTATGTGGAATGTCTTCCAACGTCTGGGAAACTTCTTATTTGTGTAAGACGCTAGAATCAATAGAAGAAGCCGTGATGAAAATGTTAACAATTAACATTCTGTCGAAACTCAGTTTCAGTTGAATTCAAACTAGATCGACGGAGAGAACCCCTCTAAAACATCGAACTAGACAGTTCGACATTTCAACCAATTCCGAAGAATCGTATGTGCTGTGTCGTCGAATTGCACATTAATGTGCATGGCGATTGATTCTCGTCCGTAAAATCAGGATGCATCGCCGTAATATTCGGACAACAAAAACTTGCGGAAGATGCAGATTAGGACTCTATTCCCGCGATTTCGAACCCGTCCCCTGTCTTCCTAAAAGCAACAAAAAATCACAAATCGAGCGGGAAACAAATTAAATTTTATAGTCAAAATAAATATCAATGTCGTTGGTTCAACGTCACAGTTAGCATACAAGATTGCGAATATAAGTTCAAATCGAGTCTCTTTGGGCATGGAGCTCGAGCGTGATTACTCAAAGCACACATTGTATGTTGATCAGACTCCATATGTCTGGAACCCCGAGGAGCATTTTTCCCCACTCCACTCTGCAGTTCCCTGCTTCAATTACTCCGGCACATCATACACTCCTAAATTCACTCAACATCTCAAACTGTGGTGTTCATGTAGTTGGTCTTGCTTGTCCCCATGAACCCGGATGACCTGTGCTCCCCATGCATATGTTCCCTTTGGAAGTGGTCTGTTGTGGCATGTGGATGCTCTAACTAAATTTCATATGGGAGGGTAAACATTTGTGGTCAAAGTTGGTGGTTGATCACACCTTTAATGTCCTCTTGCCTTGCTCCACAAGCACACTAGCTCATACATGTACTGGAGATTCGGTGTTGCAACAATGTTAGAGCCCAATCACATAAGATGGGAGCCATTCGTGATGGAGGTCGTGCCCTATGCCAGCATCAGCAGTAACACACACTCAAGATGTGGTCCGTGGTCACATGATCCATTTTATTCGAATTTTTGGATTTACTCATAGGTGGCTCTAGCTCTTTAGGATGCCAAAGCTATATCCAACTATTGGTGGGTTTTTGGAAGAGTTGCATTCTAACAATCAGTCAACCAGGTGCTGATCCATTGGGGTACACCTAGTCAGAGTTTCTCTATGCCATAGTGAGTAGCCGTCCTCAAGGTTTGTAGATAGGTCAGGCTCAACCCCTGGGTGGCAGTGTGGTCTCGGTGTGCATCACGTATGACCAAGAACCAAGCTTACCAGTTTGCTAAAACTCTATCTCCTACTCTCACTTGTACCAAGTCTTGAATCTCTGTAAGTACCATGAGTTTTGATCCATGGCGCATGTGTTGTTGGGATCTCCCGACACTCATCCTCGGCATCCCATGCTCTATGTGTTTAGACGAGGAGCTACAGGTTTCTATTTTTGCGAGCCTCATCCACGCAAAAAAATGGAAAGCCCAAAATCATAATAGGGGTTTTTGTGTTTAAGAAAGAAGAAGAAAATGGAGTCGTTTCTTGATTGCGATTTCAAGAGGGAGCCATCTTTCCATGAGCAAGAGTGAGATCGATTTCCGGAGTTTCTGGAATTTGTGGCATCTTGTCATAAAGTTTTGGCCGGACTGGTGAAACACCCCCAGTCTGCACCACATTTAAGAGGAATGCCACGACTCTGAACTTTAAAAGAGCAGTGCCTCCGGGTTGAAACTGTAATGGTAGAATGCCATGACTATGAAAACTAAATGAACAATGCTCCCAGTCAATGACTTCAAGCGTAACTTAACCCCGGTTAGTAGTCGTGATGGATGAAATTGGAGACAATTTTCTAGTGTTATTTCCGATTCAACGACTTCCACATCATTCTTATTTCATGCATAAGATGTGTCACTTGGTGAATATCTCAACGTGCGTGGTCTCTCGGTTGGAGCATGCAAACCATATGGAAGGTGTTTATGTTTAGTTTGTCAAGGTTACGACTGCTATACAGGTGGGTATTATATCATTTTTCATTCTTATTTTGTCTCCATACCTATCCGTTGCACTCTGTTTCTTAATTTCCATTCAATGGTCATCCAAAAAATCTTGTTTTGGATGCCTGAATGATGTCTATTCATTAGCATTGTGTGAGCCAAACACCATTGTTTGGCTCACAGAACGCCATCTACGCGTATCATACAGTCTCAAAGTCTTACAGCCCAGTGGCTAGTCTTGGCTTTGCACACACAAAAAAAACCAGTTGGATGGTTTCGTGATCTATCTCGTGCGGATTTGTGGTAGGTTTGCATTGGGGGTGCAAAACTTCCCATGCATTGAAAAAGAACTTGCTGGATCCCGCTACCGCGGAGCCCAACAAGTGTCCGTGTAAAGGTAAAACCCCTATCTCTCAAATATGATCCGGGGTGATGGAGTTTGAATATGGTTTACACCTACAAAACTACTGGGTTTTGCAAGTCCTGAAACAAAAGTTAAAGTGCTGCTTTTGCTTCATTGCGATCGAGTGAAAACATACTTTTTTGTTTTCTTTACAGGGATGCACAAGTCCCCCAACCTTCCCTGCTTCCATGGCTAAACCCCAAGTCACCCCCATTTTTGGCCAACCATCCTCGAGAAGCCCCCATCTTGAGGGTTATTGCTAGTCGCCCCCGTTCATGAAACACATCGCTAGATCGCCCTTTTTTGAGAGTTTTCCAGGTTGTCCCCAATATTTAAATTATTGCTACATCACCCCTATTTTTTTCATAGAACGTGGAGGCTTAGGATTTACGGATGTCAACATTGAAAGAGGCTCTTGTAAACGTCATCATCCTTTCAACACGGTAATGATCAAAGAACAGAACGGAGCCCTGCAGAGGCTGTGTGTTCATTACGTATTCATGCTATTTTTGCTGTTGCAAACCCAGTGTTGTCAGTATATGTTATCAACAGAGGATGACGGGGCTTATTTGATCTTCTCCACCTCTTTAGACTGGTCCACATTGGCAACCGTCGCCAAAAGTGGATGATGGTCGAATAACAGCTGTTTAAGCCCCGAGGGGGGGGGGGGGGTAGGGGACCGTGGTCCGTCGGACAAAGTGGTGGCGCCAGCACTTGTTGGTGGATGAACATCCACTCAAGCATATCAACCCTTTCACCCATAATGATGTGGACGTGGACATGAACATTGTTGCGAAACAACATCGCAGTCAAACATTCCAATCCATACTTCTTGGGTAGAGTTTTCACTTTGAACTACCATAGTGTTCCTTGAATTCTTTCAGAATTTTAAAAGGAATCATCTGATCTTTGAATTCGCCCAATTTTGGACCTTTGATAATTTATGGGGTGATTCTCCCAAACCCCTGACAATAAACCCCCCGATTGTTGAATTCTCCCATTGCCTCCCACTTCAGGTCCTCGCGAGGACTCAGAGCAACTCCCGGCTGTTAGACAACTTGAACTTTCGAGTTGTTGATTGTCCGCATGTGCACATGTTGACATGTCAACATGTGCACACGTGGCTGGGACCGCCAGTTGACATGTCGAGGGTGCCAAATTTCGCGTTCGCACTATGCTGACAGAGTGCACAATGCAGGAAAATTGACGCGAGGGTTGTCCACTCCCGCCGAAGTTAAATTGCTTCGAAGTTTTTTTTCTTTGTTTAAGAGACCCATGATAACATAATTAACTTCATGATTCTCCCAAACCATTCATAATTATGGTATTGATTAAAGGCGAATGAAGAATAATTATTTTGAACTAATACGGGCACAGTACGGGTATGTCGTCAACAATGCAACAATTTGTATTGCAAACCAGTTAAATGCACCGGTTTGCAAACTGAACAGAAGATGTGTTGTGTAATTCAGGTGCTTTGCCGTCCAAGTCCACTTCGTGCATCTTACGTTAAACAGCCAGCTGCCATCAACTCTTTAGAAGAGGATGTAACGAAATGGACAGTGATGGACAACCGAACGGCCCAGAGCATTATGGATGGGGTGGTACCATACAGGACCCCATGGGTGCGCATCGGGCACGGGTCACATTCAAGGAGGAGTGGGACCGCTATTTTGCACGAAAAAAAAAGGGGGCTATAAAAAGCCATCATGGGTTGCAACTCCGATAACCCCTGAACAGATGGCATGGAATTTGGGAAAGCCCATGCCGAGTACTAGGCCCGCCAATTGTCAAGAGCCGTGGCAATCATGGGTATGGTCTGAGCCATCAAGTCCGCAGCGCCCTGCGATCATGTTATCCTACTTGAAGCCTAGCCATTTCACCTCAGATTGCCTCCCTTTTTGATAGCCAATGACATGTCCCTCTAGAATTATCCCTACAGAGCCCTCCTTTGGAATAGTACCTGTTGTGTGTTTTCATCATCTAATCTCCATGTTCTCCTTCTTATATGGAGCTCTGCCTTGCGTTGTGAACAAACTATGTGTAGAATGCCCGGTTTCCCTTACTTGTTCAGAAATTATTCAGGCCAAATCTTTCCACTTTGCCCAGCTGATTAAGGTATGAAGGAATGTCGTTTCTTATATTACTATTATGTCACTCTGACTTGCAAGGTCATATGTATACAGATCACATGAAGTATGGCTATGTAGCCCCACCTCTTAGTACGTTAGGTCATATCACCCTCCTTAAACACAGGCACACCTGGAACTGAGTTGTTGGAAGGATATCTTCCACTTATAAGAGGTCTGTTTGGACTTGTCATCGATTGATAACAAGGGCCACCATTTTACGGCCTGTGCATGGATTTCTGTGTGTGGAACTGACGACCATGTGGGCTTTCTTAACCTGGAATGCATAGTTAGTCACTTCCAGACTACATTCTCATTCATAGCTGTACATATAGTTTGAAAAGTTTATTGAAGAATTTCTATTGCCCTATGTATGTTACAAACATGAGAATTCCATGTCACTTCTAAACCATGACAGATCAACTAGCATGCTAATGTTCCAGATGCACCATTGGTGAAAATGATATCAACCTCCTCCAAGTTTAATACAATGGGGGCAGGTCACAACTAGCAATCCACTCTTGCAACAAAACAAAAAAAAAGGCAAAGTGTGCACCCAGCAGATATCATAACATGCCGCGGAAGGACAAGTATCTCCACATTGCTCTACATCGTAAAACAATTCGTTGGCTTGGCCACATATTATCTTACCATCTTCTGCAACAGTAACACTAAATTGGCCACATGTTATCAGACCATCACCTTCCCCCAACACTCTGAGATGTTGTAATCACTATCCCCCCTCACTGAAACACCAGGCCTCCTCCTTGCGTTGCTTTTCACTATATGAACTTACACCGGCACGAGTGAGAAAGCCTTGTGCATGTGCAATCAATGTTACAATTCCCCCCCTAGGAACACCTTCTCATTAATTGGTACGGACGAATGCCCGACCTGTCTTAGCAATAATGAAACAAAGCAAACACAATGTACAATGATTTCGAATTCTTTCTGACGTTAACACGCAAGGACCACAATGAACAACAACAAGACTGTGTAGATTAAGGATTGCGTTACCTTCACAAAGCACCGTTGTCAGTCACCATGTCAAGATCCGGGAGGCCCATCTCCAGCACAAGTCAATGAACCAATGCATACTGAAATCTAAATGCAGCCTCCTCTGCCTCGTGACTTGCTCTGCTAGTCTCATTGTCTGGTTCGTTGTCTTCGTCAGACGTCTCGGGTTCTTCCACTCACAGGTGCACTCATCAACTGGAGCAAGCCTAGCCACCAGGACCACATCTGAGTTCTTCTCCTCTCCTCCATCGTCCTCTTCGTACTCATCTTCCTCCTCCTCTTCTCTCTGCTCATCTCCTGCAACAGTCTGGTCCTATGTCAACTCTCCATTAACACGGTCGACTTCACTTTGTCACTGTCATATTTTATACCGGAACTGTAGTTCTGGCGGCTGTGCTAGGGGAGACGGGCGCTGAGGCCAAACCTGCTTAAATGTCACCTCCAGCCTTGATGTGCGCCACAACATTTTCTGTGCTAGAGGCTGCAACAACTTGCTGTGCACGCAGTTCTGCAACACATGCTATAACCATCTGTGTTGGTTTCGGGATTGTAGGATTTGTGCAGTTGCGTATTGGGTGTCCCTTTTGGCTGCACCGACCACATGTGTGGTTCGTGCGGAGGAGGTCACCTCGTCAATCCCGCTTGACCTGCATTCTTCCCATTGCACGGTCTCCTTGTGCCTACCACCCAGGTCCAGGTGTTTCACCTTCCCATTCTGGTTCATGCGACGCAGGCTTGAATGTTTTTTGGGTGGTCATAGCACCTCTTCTACGTGGCAACGCTGTACGCCATGTTAGCGTACCCATCCTGTGTGACTCTGTTCTCTAGCAGCACACTACAGGCATGCACATGTGTGATCCCAAACTCTTGGTAGTGCCCGGAAGTGCACTTGGGCATGCAGTAATCCACCTGCCATGGCACACCCCTGCTGCCAGTGTTGGTGGCCATGAGGTTGCCTTTGTGAACCACCTTGTAGTCCCGGGCTGAAAGGCAATTGTGCTGCTGTGCCTTACTCAATGTCGTGGCCCATTTTTTCTCCTGCCCGTTGGTCATGACTAAGTCGTGTGCCGTTTTTTTGCACGCTACAAAAAAATTATGGATGGAAGGGTAGAGGTTGGAAAAACAGTGGAAGGAAAAGAGCTTCCGGGCCTTTATGATCCGAGCGTTCAACGATTCAGATGCGTTACAGGTCATGTACCCTCCACAGCCCGGTGGCTCGTGAACGCAGCTCCAATTTTGCAACAAGATGTCACCCTCAGCACCCCAGCCGAATACATAGTGGTATGTAGCACAGTTTGTGTCCATGAGCTCCAAACTCAGCTTGTCATACTCCTTCTGCTCGTACGTGTTTTCCAGCCGCGAAAACATCTGTGCGGCATTCTTGTTGTATGTGATGCGGATGTTCTCCTTGATGTAGTATGCATATTACTTCTACGATGCATGAGGCATTAGCTTCTGCATGGCGGGGAGCAGGCCCGTGTCTCTGTCACTTATTATAGTGATCCTTTCCTTTGTGTAAAATTCCAGAATGCATTTGCAAGCTACAAAAAAACCCAGCCCATTTGTCTTCACCCTCCTAGATGACAGTCAGATAGGCCATTGGAATGATATTATTGTTCGCGTTGAAAAACTGCGTGATTAGTTCCACTTGTTTGTAGCCGATCTTAAAAACGCATTGTCAAGCATGACGATGCACCAAACGTCATGTCAGACCCTCTTGCAAGCCCCGGACACCACACAACAATGTTGAAATTTCTTGTATTGCTGCTTCGCCACAGCGATGATTTTCAGTTCCACTTGCATGAGCTACACATGCGCAGAGACGCATGGACATCGTTGAAATCCACAACTATTGGTGGAACACGTGTGCATTTCCAGAGAAACATGCGTTGCAAATTGCCTCGATGCAATAAGTCGGGAACAGGGTCCACAACAAGACCTTGTCTCCCAAGACGTCCTCCTGGGCCCTGTCCAGTGCCTTCCACGTTATATGGTAGTTGATTTTGTGCATCACTACTCGAACAACGGCATGGATTGCTATGGAGTCTTTTGTGGGATCTTGTGATGGTGTCCTGAATCCAACATAGCACCCAAATTTTTGGACACATGGGATTTCCCTTTGTTTTTCCCGGAGTGCAGTTGTAACCTTCCACATACGACAACACAACACACCTTGGTGCTCATGAGTGCACAGTCACCCACTCACATCCCTTGCTCCAGCGGTTGCGATAGCGTACCACAAGACGGCCAGGTTCAGAACACTCCCACTTCAAGGGAGATTGCAATTGGACAATGTAGTCCATTATGGCATAGTAACACTTCTCCATAGTCTTGAACTCCATACCACCGGGGAAGTGAGCCCGATGCGGTTTTTCGTCATCCTCGTCAGATAGGCCTGGACTAAAAAAAAAAAAGAAAACTGGATCCAACTGTACAAATGAGACGAGAGAGGGTAGCAAGTGGTGCCATGGATAACTCACAAGTATCTGCATCTATCCGTAGAGGACCGTGCACCTAGCAAACATTCTAGTCCAAACGCACACCCTGCCATGGCAGTTAACCATGACGGACATTTCAGTCACGCCACTTGGAGGGTAATACTGTTTGGGACAGACACACACTGCTTTGCTACCTTTGTTCGTCACTAATCCTGGGTTGGGGGGTATGAGGGTCATGTTTGCTGAAATTTCTGCCTCTTGTTGCACGTCCCATTAATCACGCTCACGCATGTCATCATCCCATTCCGCAAACAAGCGGAAATGCATGGGGTCAACATCATTGATGGCTGGGCCGACCGTCAGTGGAATTAGGTAATCAAGTCCAGCCGAGATCTGCCTGCAAGTGCTACGTGTAGTGTACACGGTTTGACGCTGAACGCTCGCTGAACCGCATGAGTTTGAGGCTGCCGTGCGTGCGGACTGAGGACACGAAAGTGATCATTATTGAGATTTTATATGTATAATACCCCCATGCACCACACTCACCCGGTGCAATAATGCCGGCGAGCGCCATGGTATTTTGCGAGACAGCCCTAGGGGTGTTCCTGCTGCCCAAGCCTTGATGAAACTACATGCAATGTACAATGATCAACTTCGAAGACCCCTCTCACCTCTCGCGCGGGCTGGGACCGGACGCCGACACCCCCAGGCATTGTTGGAGGGGGCGTAGGCTACCATGCACCTCCGTAGACATTCGTGCATTGGTTGCCACACTCCACCACCATGGCCACTGTGTGCGTGGACAAGATTCACAGAGTTTTTCACAGTCGTGTTTCTTTTCCATTGAGATGACGTCACGGTGGAACAGCGTCGACTATGAACTGTTGCTCGTGTCTCGGCACGAATCCGGGAGGCAACATGACGCTTCATTCTCCAAAGATTCTCAGAAGGTTTACAAACCTGTGTGTCCATCATATCAGCCCATGTAAAACAGGTCTTTTACGTGGATATAAACCTCATTGAATGTGAAACACGGAACAAGCCAACAAAGTGGGGACAACGTTTGCCCTGTGTGGAAGGTGGATAGGGCGGACACAATTTCTGGAATGATGTACGAAATGGTTTCATTGAAAGTGATTTTTAACAATGTGCCGTACAAAATATTATCGCTACCATTCTCTCACTTCTTAAAATTGGGGGGCAAGACATCGATGATATTTCATCTGTACTGGGCGTTTTCGACAAAAAAACTCCTAGAGCACATAAAATAGGGATGAACTCATAATGTTTTTAGAATGGGGACAACATAGTGATGATAATCAGAATGGGGACAACAGAAAGACAACAATGTGAGAATAGGGAGAACTTGTAAGTCCGCACGTGTTTCCACCCCCCTCCTCCCGAATCACAGTATGGCTCCCGCGGGCCCTGTTGCCGCTGGCACCTCTGGGACCCGCTATAGTGGGGTCCAACAGATGTCCACGCATAGATAGGACATTGAACTCCAAACTAGGGTTTGGGTTTGAACAAAATTCGCATTGAAAACTAAATAGTTTCCTTGTTGTGAAGAAAGAAAAAAAAAGCAGGTCATTGCTTGATAGGGAGCAATGACCCTAGTTCGGTCCCATTCGAAATAGGCAAGAGAAAGGAGTGGATCCAGGAGGAATATTACCAATTGATTTTACAATTTACGAAGATGTAGCCAAGTGGTGGTGTTTTTTGTTAAACTAGAAGGTCGTGGCATCCTTCACATAAATTTTCAAATCCGGGACATGGTTCATTTAAGCCTCGGACTCAGGATACGGTTTATTTAAGTCTATTAAGTAGGGTCATGGGACCAGTTGAACCCCAAAGTTTTCAATGTGGGAAAAGTTGTGATTTACCTACTGTGTATGGCCGAGTTTTGGCCAAAATGCATTCATGGTGTTTTTTATCTACCTTGGAGGGACATAAAATTCATGTCCTTGAATGGAGAGAGGCGGGGTTTAAAACTTTGCCTCCACAAGATTTAATGGTGCCATCGAAGGCCATCTGGGGCTGCGACCCTTTGCCTTCTAGATGAAAGGTGGTTTGTCAGCCTACTACCACAACCTCCTACAACCCCCTGATGACCCTTCAGCTGCCTGATGACCTTTCAGCTTCCAGTGACTCTTCATTTTCTAGATGACTCTTCAGCTGGCTTGGATGGTTATGTAACCACCAATGTTATGCAACTACGTACAATCTCCAAGGTAGCAACCTCCAACGAGGCCCTCCTGGGATTACTTTAAAGGGCTCAAATCACTCACTCCAATATGCCTTGACTTGGCTTTAGACATCATATTATGCCTAAGATTCCTTCTGATACCTCCAGAGTCTACCTCAATAAGCCTCAGCTTTTGACACTATAAGCCAGTGCTTTAGGATGCACCTCCTACAAAGGACTGTGCCTCCTTCAATGCAAGCTAGTGGAACTACAAGAGGTCAGCTCCAAGTCTGGTTCCCAGACTCTTGAAGCATCCAGGGCAGGCAGTCTGTGGGTCTACGAGTCTACACTTGTGGCTACATCCCTGTAGCGGGTTCAGGGAGCTCTTCATGTACTACTCCATGTGATCTACAAATTCCTACAAGTATTTCAGATTCCACAGTCCATGCCTTGTCCTTCCAGATTTCAGTCCGGATCCAACCATCTACCTTCTACAAATCTTGACAGGGACATTTCTCATTTAATCCTCAGAGTGGGAGCATTCTTCGTCCAATTCAAAAAGGTGGGGGTAGACAACCAGCTCTACACTTGAAAAAAAATATATACTACCACTGTCACATGTTTCTTGGCGTCATTTCCTTGAAACACTATATGGCAAGCATTCTGGTTACCGAGTATTCTTTTCTAGGACGCAAGTCACATATACCCACTTTTTTGGAAAGAAATAGCCGATATACCATTCTCCTACACAAAATAGCGCATATGACAATGCCGCACATAAAATGATGCATGTGACAATGCTGCACGGAAAATAGTACATATAACACCGTACGTAAAACAACACATATGCCAACATCACAGAAAATATGCAAAGAACCCAGAACATTCAGAAGAATATCATGTTTGCGCCATATACCACGTAGCATTGACGCAACATGATTTTTGTCATTCACCGTGGATCAGCCGGATGCAGCATTGCACTTTTTTTTTCATGTCAGGTTTGAGACACATGCTGTGATCCAACATTGAAAAAGGGATAGGCAGCTAATTGATTATGTTGGGGAGGCTAGGCAGATGGTTGTTTTGTCACACATGGTGGAGGGATAGTTGTTTTTGTTCCGAGGGCTGGGAGGATGGTTGGCTTTTGTGCGTGAGGTGGGTGGATGAGAGTCACACTTTGCATTTTATGACCATCTGAGTTATTTCACCCTTTGTTCTAGCTGTAGGTGGCTGAACCTAGTGCGTGTGAGAGTATGCAAGGGAAATGTGCGTAAAATGTCAAGAGAGGCAGAATGCCGGATATGGAGTTTCCCACACACGAGTCACGTACATCAACAGCGAATAACAAGAGTAAGTAGTGTTCAGTGAAGGGGGAGAGGTGACGAGTGTGCGAGTAGCCAGCTCACCCTTGCTCACAATCCACGCCTAACGTGGAGCCGAACTCAATCGGCCCTGTTTGTCTATAAGTGTGTTTAATACAAAATATAGGTGGAGCAACCTGGCTACAAACTCCGAGACAGTATCACTAGGAAACCTAGAGTCAACAACATTTTAACCAAATAACTACATGTTTGTTGAAGTAAGACAAACGTCAATTGCTTCTGGGTGGCCGTGGATCTCCTCCTTGTACATACCCACATGTCGTCGTTCTACAGACTCTGGAGCCAGCGGCTATGTACCTCCAACATCAACCACCTGCATCAGGGTGGTGAGTTTGAAACGAGGCTAGAGGCCACAACATGTGTGTGATATAAAAACCAACACTTTCCCATTATCCAAAGCTGACATGCACAAGAACAAATCCATGAGCATACACGAGCGTCACAAAACAGGACATATGACTATACACACACATCAAGTGACTGGTTATCCAGGAGCATCACGTGGAAACAACAGATGAACAGCATGATTAACCACCCTGAAGATGTTATTGCTAAGTGCCTTCGTAAGGAATTGAGATCTCAACTGTCGAGTTTCGACCCTGACAATGTGGACATCACTTGTAGTTCCTCTCATGCAGACAATGATGCTCCATATTGATGTGCTACATGCATGTGTGATGCATGCCATCATGTTCAGAAATAGCCTTGGTACTCTGATTATCATAATACAACATGATGCAATGGATGGGGATGTAGAGCTGTTGGAACAGATGTCACAACCAAACACTCCCACAGGTACCTGTGCCAAGAGAAACGTACTCCGCCTCACTAAAGCTACGTGCTACACAGTTTTGCTTACCACTATTATATACATAGTGGTCCCACCAACAAGGAAGATGTAGCCTGTTTGACTGCGAGCATCGATGTCATGGGCCTTCTTGCTCTCGGTATATCCATTGACCACCACTTACAGTTGTGCCTGATAACAAGGACCAGTCAAGGCAGTAGAGAGGGCATACCTAATAACACGTAATGTAGCCTCCATCTGTCATGCCCGAGGACACTATGAGAACTACGCCAGGATGTTCACGGAGAAGGCAACATCTGTCCTAATTGTCCTTGCCAAGTACATGAGGGACCCAGTGACGCGAAGGTGGTCCGTCATATCGATTGCCTTCACCAACTTAGACACATCCAGTGTCTTCAACAACCCATCCCCAGCTGGTGTCATAGGCATCAACGCTGTGGGTGTGAACTCAAGCAAGGAAGCAAAGTGCTCCAATAAGCTACGGGTGCACGCAGCTTGGTGGACATGGAGAGTGCGACGTGAGCAATCACGCTCAAGCTCCATGTCCAAGAAGACACGAGCAGGTCCTTACTCCATTATCTTACAGGTAGACTATAGGAGCATTTAACCAATGTAACAAAACCCTATCTGGGTGATGCTATCGACAAGTCACCAACATAGACAAGGACCGCCACGAATGGAACAGGAGGTGGAATGAAGAAGATTGATGGATATAACGTACTACACCGGTGGCCTCCTTTCTCAAGAGTGGATGGGATCTCTTGGTTCCAGCATTGAGGTGACATTTTTAGGCCATAAAGTTTCTTTTGCAGTCGCCAGAAACAGTCAATGCCATCAGAGAATCCAAGAGGCTAGACCATATAGATCTCCTCATCCAACTGTCCATATAGGAATGTGCTGTTCACGACCACCTGTTCTAGCTCCCAGACATGATGGGCCACAAGACTCAACATTGCTATGGCTGTAGGGTATTGCCCGATCGGTGCAAATGGCTCATCAAAATCAATGCCCGAGACATGCGAGGATCCCTTTGCTGTGAGTCTCGCCTTGTACTTGTCGAGTACTTCGTTGGGCTTGTACTTCCATCGAAAGACCCAATGGGCATCGATGGCCTTACATCCTTGTGGTTGGTCAACCAGATCATAAGCAACATGGTCATCAAGGGCGTTCAGCTCATCACTCATGATAGCCTCCCACTTTTCAGCATTGGAGGCTACGCGTGCTTGACGCACCGTGTTTGGTTCAGGCGACATGGTCGTGGTGGCCAACATGGCGTGAGACTAAGCAACACTACCCAAGACATCTACTTCCAAAGCTCGCGTATGCTGTGAGGCTAACAATGCATAGCCAAGGGCTAAACTGGGGTGGATGGCCCTACTGGTCAAGCCCAACGTGTTCATGCCGACAGGGACGATAGTAGAGTGCTCAATCTGAGGAGGACGTGTAGGGGCTGTGGATCTTGCAAATGCATCCAGCTCGGACGAAAGGGAAGACAGGAACAAGACCCGTGGTGGCTGTATGACGTGGGTCAGCCACATGCATGGGAGGAGAAACAGGTGGATTGACCACAATGGGAGTGACTGTGCTGTATAGAGCCATAGAAGAAGGGACCGAGGCAGACGAGATGGATTCAGTGACAGGGGAGGATGGTATGTAAGTTGAGCTGGATGGTGTGGGATGACTGGGCACGTAACCTGACGATGGTAACTGCAACGAGGGTGAGAGCCACCGTGCAGCAATCGCAAGAACTGTTGGGATGGTAGGATCGACTCCCCCCCTCCCAACTGAGCGAGAGACAGAAGGGAGGATGCAGGCGATAGACAACTGAGATCATGAAGGAACACAAACTTAAAGAACAGAGCATCACAGGAATCGATGACACGTTGACAAACAGGGTCTCAGAAGCCCCAAACCTTAAACTAAGCTGACACACCAAGAAATATGTACAGGTGGCTGTGAGGGGCGAGCTTCCTTTCACGCAGATCCTGAGTCAGACGAAGATCAGCCCGATGGCCATGCGAGCGCTTGAAAGGTATGACATTGTAGGGAAGGTAGCTTATTTCCCCAAAGGCAAATAGCAGTGGCAGGCCAGACTCGGACAGGAGGGTACAAACACCTTCACTACTCAATCCATAGTACATTCTTACACATGAAACCCAATACATGATCGGGGGATCTCCACAAAGGAGAGGACAAAGTCAATGTGACAAACAAGACCTCTGGCCAGCGGTGAAAGACTCTCACCTCCTTGAAAAAGAAGCTAAAGGAGTGACTGCTCAAGCTGGCGCTCATGGTCACCATCAATGGATGCCGGTGGGGCCAAGATAAGCTCGCAAGAGGAAGGAGGGAACCACTGTAGTATGGTGTAGGTGGAGGAAGGGGGCCCAGCAATCGTGGGAGTACCATACGGGGGGGGACACCAAGGGTATGGGGTAGGCGGTGGAGAAGGAACCACAATGGTGTAGTGGGCCCGGGCAGTGAAAGGTGTACGTGAGCAAGACGGGGCACTAGAGATAGAGGCAGTGGTTGCAGAGGAGGAGCCGGAGGTGCAAGCCCAATGAGTGTACATCGCTTGGGCGAGGCAAAGATCTTTTGCGGGGCCGGGCTACGTACGAGCGATCTGGTTGGTGGAGCCACAGTTTTAGCACACAACACCGGGGACACGTGAAGAGGAGCCAATGCCATTGCCTAGCTCTTGGTGCTCCCCTTGTCCTTGCATTTCCTATAACCCTTGGAGGTAAGGGCAGAGGCAGTTGAGGTAGAGGGCAAAGATGAAGATGAAGAGGAAGTGGAAGCGGAAAAGGTTGATGAGGTGGTAGTATTGTGGGCAGCAATTCTTGTGGCGACGGAGCGGTGAAGATGCTTGTTCTGGAGGCTGGTCCACTAGGCAGCAGGGCGCTCGGAGGCAAAGTTGTAGACTACTCCAACACTGGGTGGAGACTTCGGTGGAACGAGCTATGAGGCAAGGTGTTGCAGCTCATCTACTTTGATATCACAAAGAAGGCCGGACAACTAAAGGATGAGGTCGTTGACCATTGCCAGGACAACAGAGAGCTGACCAGGTGTTGCATCACCAAGCTCACGATGGAGACTGAGACCTTGAGCCAAGTAACCATTGGCTGTCTCATCAGCACGCATGAGAAGCATGTTGAACAAGAGTGTAAGCGTGTTCTGAGCAGATTTTCCATTGACTGTGGTGCGACAACGAAGCATGGCATATGGCGCCAACAAGGTCCGCCAGATGCTAGATAGCTTGATTGGCATTGAAGGTGCCTACATCATCAGTCAGTGACTCAGGTGTAATAGCAATAGGGGCGTGGACAACACGGGCAGACTCAGTAGCAATACATTTATAACCAATCACCCCTAATCGATACACTTGGAAAAAAGTGTATAGTGCATCAACACATGTAGAGGACATTTCTTGGAATTAGTACATTGACATCAACAATTTTTCTTCAAACTTTCTTCTGACGAGCTAGATACTAGTCAAGTTATTTTGAAAGTACGTAGAACCTTCTATGAAAAAAACTCATAAATCATAACATGTGGTGAATTTCAAATCTATTTGACATAGATTTGTCTCAAAACAGACGTGTGGTTAAATTTTTTGTGTAGTAGTGAAGCACTTCTGTGGCCGAAGTGAACATTTTGACAAACTTGTGTACAGCTGGCACTACGAAGACATTTTATTCACATTCGCTGTTTAGGTCGACCGGTAAGGGCACGCACATTCTACAGCCATGTAGAGGAAAGTGTCGGTGGATATAAAAGGAGTTCCCTTTTGTTCACTCTAAAGGAACTGTCCTGTTAAAAGCTTTGAACTATTTCGTGATTCGCAGCATACGACCACCTCTGGTTGTCGAGCAACCGTCAGACGAGGTCGGGTGTCACGTCGTCACAGTCAAAGTCGTGGTTACGCAGGAAAGAGAAGTTCTTCCCGTGTAGCCGATCGGAAAAAAATGGTAAGCCGAAAGCTGTTCGATTGAGACATCGGACGATCATAGACTGATGAAGGTTCTCAAGAGATAACTATTGCTTAATCTCTACATTTAGACCTCTTTTCTCTCCTAAACATTTCTGGATAACTACGACTGAACGAATCAATCGTTTGAACAATCAATTGTATCTTTCAATCCTTTTCCTTCTATACAAACGTGGACATCTTTTTATGGAACCACACGATAGACGTGTTTGCATGGATCAGAAAGTAATCACAGAACGAACCCCTGAATGTAGATAAGACAGATATGACGTCGCTTGTCTTAAAGGACTGAGGAGGAAGTTTCCTACATATGAACCTTGGTGGATTCATTAGTGTATTTCTTAAGCGAGGGTTGCACCAACCTTGAGTTCACTTGCTCATGTATTCGCCTAGTACATTTTATTCCAATCGGGTGGGGGAGGGGAGTCCGGCACTAGCCGACGTCCCCGCCAGACATCGTCGTCACTCCCCCCCCCCCTCCCAATACAGGAAAAGTGTATGGGCCAAATCTATGAGCGAGTGTATATGTTTATGTATGCTCACGAGTGAAAATAATACACAAGTGATCGCAATTAGATCGAAATCCAGGAAGGCTCGCCGTTCTGGATGTCCATGTTACAGATCAGACTTTTCCACTTTTGAGCTTTTCGTACCCATGCGTTCGGTTTACAACTTCTCGCGTAAGTTGATTTATGTGCAATCACCTGATTTGAAATGATTAAAACAAAACCTTAAGGACATCAATTGACCTTAGCAAGGGAGCGAGGGAAATTGCACGGTTGGACGTTCATTGATTAGAATGTTACGTTCCGCACATCGTGTGTTCCTGTTCTTGAGAGGGCTCGTACCTCGAATGACCTTGTACCAAACCATTCCATCCATTCATTACAACAATGAACTACATTAGCCATTATTGAGCTGGAAAAAATGTTCATTGTAAAACATTTTTAACTTACCTCTCACAAATATTTCCTCCCCCAAACTCCGAGCTTAAAAATATCATACGTTTTACATACTCAACATGTAAGGCAACATAATTGTGTCCTTTGAGAAACAAAAAAATACATAAGTGTATGATTTTGATACATATTTTTTTAGATCGCAATACACTGCCCCATACACTTGCATCCCACACTAATTCCTTCCCCCTTTTGCCCAGAAACCCACTTCACCGACTTTGCATTCACACGAAGGAACTTATAGCTAATGTATTACATAGTTGTAGATGTGTTTTTTTTAACACATAAGCTTGCAAACTGTAGTAAACTAACCCATACAATTGCTTCATACTATTTTTATACCACCTTGCCCTAAGGCCCATAACTATTACACAAGAATGACACTATGGAGCATGTAGCATACCATAGTACACAAGAGTATGTAATTCATTCAAAGGTGCACGGGGTAGTGATACATTACCCCATACACTTGCCTCATACACGTTTCCCACCTCTTTCTCCCTCTCCCCCCCTCATTGTCAGTGATCACTTGCACCAAGGAAGACTTCTACCTACACAATACACTCAACACCCAGACAGTGATACACTACCCCATACTCTCACCCCATACACTTTTCCAACCCCCCCCCCCCCCATTTATGACAAAAAACCCTCAGAATGTACACTCATTTCCTTGTGTACAACGTGCACGGAACATGATGGATACTTCCAGGAAACGAGGACACCCAATGCACACCAGAAGGCAACTTCCTGGAAACACACCTACACCAGAATGTAAATTCCTGGAAACACATGTGTACCAGGAGGAAACTTCCTGGAAACACACATATACCAGTAAGCAATATCACGGAAACAGACATACACAAAAAAACACATTCATGGAAACACACAGACACAGACATGCACCTTCCTGGAAAAACAAAAACACAACGAAGCACTTTCCTGGAAACTACTTACTTTTCCATGAATTTCCAAGAAGAGCACACACACAGGGAATCACCTTCGTGGAAACTACATATGTAAACCGGGCGCGGTGTGCTAGCCTCAACCGGGTGGTGTAGGCACCAACCGGCGGCGACGGCGACCAAGGGGAGGCCGGTGCACACCTTCCCGGGGTTGCGGAAGCGTAGGGTCGTCTTGGGGGAGCACGGGAACACGTGTGGCACAGTGGGAGTAAACTGTACTTGTTATTCAAGTGTCAACATACAAGACTATGTACATGATGACACATCCTAGGCGACCCGAGGTCACCGAGCCGTGCGCGGCTCCGTATGGGCCTGGGATGAGCGTTATTGCCTTAGCATCACGTAGCTCATCTTCCCAGCTTTCCAACGCACCAAGAATCGCATCATTCCATGGAGGAACGGCCGAGATATGGCCGTTTCCGTGAACCACGATAATCTGCCGCTGGCAGCACCACTAGCGGCGGTGACGGCCGCCCGAAGCGCCCTAGCTGGTAATAACACATCGGGGCGCCATTCCGAAGCGCCCTTGGCCCTCAATGATCCTTGACTCATTGACTAACCGGGCCCCAAGGGGCGCTTCGGCCTTGTTTGGTCTTCCGAGGGTCGAGCCTTGGTCCTTAGGGATGAAACCCCGTCATCTGTTTTCCCCTCGGCCGGTCCAACCTTCGGCCGGGCATAACTTCCTCAATTCTTGATGGATCGACCCCGTTCTTGGGTCGATCTTGCACGGTTTTTCCTGTATATTCTAAATCCACAGTCAGATTATACATTCAAGGAAGCCTCAAGCCGTGATCAGTGCCGTTGGCACTGTCCGGCTTACACTACCCCCCCCTTTAGGAGCGAGCCGTCCCGGTTCGCTCTTGGTACTCCCGGAGGATGGCATTCACTCCGCCAACGTTGAAGTTGCGGGCAGGCTCCCACGAGNAACTGCGGCCAGGAAAATGCTCGGCCGGATCATGGTAGAGCTTGAGTTTGGAGATGTGGAACACGTCGTGGACTGGAATGGAAGGCGGGAGAGCCAACCGCGCCACCACGGGTGTCCGCATTTCGAGCACCTCGAACGGACCAAGCCACCGGGGTTTCAACTTGTCCGACCGGACCCCGCGAAGCTTGACATGCGCGCTGTTGAGAAGCACGCGATCACCAACCTTGAGCGTTGCGTCTGCGCGTCGGCGATCCGCTTGTACTTTCTGCTGCTCTTGCACCTTCTTCAATGCATGCCGCGTCGCTGCCCAAATCTGCGTGAAGTCACGTGCGGTAGACCCCACCGCGGGCAGGTTGCTTGCGACGTGCAAACTGAGGGGCGTGGCGGGTACTGTCCCGTTCACCACCTCAAATGGCGCCTTGCCGATGGAGGCGGACGTGGCGGAGTTGTACGCCAGTTTAGCAACCGGCAACCGCTGGTCCCACGCCGTCTCGTCCGGATCACCCACTGTACGGAGGAGCTGCTCCAACGTCTGGTTTGTCCGCTCCGTTTGCCCGTCAGTTTGGGGATGAAAACTGGTCGACAGCTGCATCTTGCTGCCGTACCGCTCCATGATTTCTCGCCAGAACTTGCTTGTGAAACACGGGTCACGGTCGCTCACAATGGACCGCGGCACGCCATGGAGACGCACCACGTGCTCGAGGAACAGCCGAGCCCTGCCTTCCGCGCTCACCGTATCATGCGTCGCAATGAAGTGCGACATCTTGCTGAAGCGATCCACCAC
This sequence comes from Penium margaritaceum, assembly GCA_023375785.1. Classification (NCBI taxonomy): domain Eukaryota; kingdom Viridiplantae; phylum Streptophyta; class Zygnematophyceae; order Desmidiales; family Peniaceae; genus Penium; species Penium margaritaceum. Next base: position 37,312 of record SZWC01012567.1, on the reverse strand, counting down.
CACTAAAACCGCATTGTGGCCTGCCGCTGTCGTGGGCAAACCCGTGATGAAATCCATGGAGATGTCCTGCCACGGCTGCTCGGGGATGGGCAAGGGTTGGAGGAGACCCGGGATCTTCGTCCTCCTCGCCTTGTGGCGTTGGCATACGTCACAACTCCGGCAGAATTCAGCCACCTCCGACGACATGGTGGACCACCAAAAGAAGCGAGCCACCGTCTTCAATGTCTTGTCGACGGAGAAGTGACCGCTCGGGCCACTGTCATGGCACTCCTCCAAAATCAGCTGCCGAAGTGCGGGCACCGCGGGAACCACCACCTGTTGCGTGCTACGCTGTCGCCAATGCGGCTCCTCGAAGAAGAATCTCCGAGCGTCGTACTCCCCATGCGCCTCGTATCCCTCCGTGAAGAGCTTCACAAGGAAGGCATCCTCGTGGATAGTGAGAGACGCGACCCGCATCATCAGGTCCGGTCGCCGTGAGAGTGCATCGGCTGGGTTGATGCGACCCGGCCGGTACACGATTTCGTAGTCGAAGTGCGACTCGAGGTACTCCACCCAACGCGCTTGCCGCCGGCTCAGGTTCGGCTGCGTCTTGAAGTACTTCAACGCATGGTGGTCGGTGTAGACCGTGCATTTCCGCGCCTCGAGGTAGCACTGCCAGTTCTTGAAGGCTGCGACCACGGCGAGCATCTCCTTGTCATGGGTGGCGTAGTTCAGCTCCGCCCC
>SZWC01012567.1:23494-31626 GCA_023375785.1 Penium margaritaceum | reverse complement strand
CCCCACCTCCCCACATCCATCAACCAACTTGAATGTCTGCACAATACACTAGTGTATAACTTGCAACCATCCTCCCATACACTCCTCTCATACACTTGGCACATGCCCCCCCCCAACCCCTTACCCTTGCTGGTAACTTCATGGAACCTTCATAACACCCCACATGAACTATACACCCAATTAACAGTGTACAAAAAGAACCCCATTAACCATACCTCCCCCCCCCCTCTCTTTCCTTCCCTGTCAGTGATCACTCACACCAGGGAAGACTTCCAACTACACAATACATATGTGTACCAATATGACACACTCACCACCCAGACAATGACACACTACCCCATACACTCGCCCCATACACTTTTCCCACCTCCCCCTCCCCCTCTCCTCCCCTCCTTGTTAGTGATCACTCGCACCAAGGAAGACGTCCACCTACATAATACACATGTGTATCAATATGATACACTCACCACCTAGACAGTGATACACTAACCCATACACTTGCCTGATACACTTTTCCCACCTCCCCCTCCTCTCCTCCCCTCCCTCTCAGTAATCACTCACACCAAGGAAGACTTCCACCTACACAATACGCATGTGTATCAATATGATACACTCACCACCGACACAGTGATGCACTACCCCATACACTTACCTCATACACTTTTCCCAACTCTCTCCCCACCCCTCCCTGAGAAGATTCCAGGAAGTTTCCTAGCCTTTCTGCTTGCTAGCCTGACAGCACGGGTCCGGCTGGTTGACACAAGGGTCATGCAAGGGACAGCAAGGGTAGGGAGAGACACGTGCACTTGTATCTCAAGCTTCAACTGAAATAAATGCAGAGAGGAATAACAAATGACAGGTCCACAGCATAAATAGCCGCCGTGGCTCACGGCGGGTGGCGCACACGGCGGTGCCTGTCAAACCTGAACCGGCCCAAAACCACTGTTTTGGCCATAATTCTGCGCACAAGCGTCCAAACGGAGCGCCGTCTGATCCTACGGATGCACGAAAAAAAGACAGACACAACGACTAGTCACACGCCTACGTCCGGGAACAGCCGGAGAGTGTAAGAAAACAAACATGTAAATCAGCCTGGCAGGGCTGTCCACCGAGAAAATCCTGAAGACCTCCAAACGTAGTCTGTGGGCTGTGGGAGCCCTCTGGTACACTGGGTAGGCTGCCAGGCTGCCTCCAGCGGGTGGAGCATCACCTCAGGGAACTCTGTCTCCAGCTGGGTCCGCCTCAAGGATCTGCACGAGCATGGACACGGCCGAGTGGTCACAACCAACTGTACAACTGTGTATGACTGACAACATCACAACACTCCCCTGCCTCTCCATACCAAGAAATCCCCACGAAACTACCATGGGAACAAGTAAGCTAATACAAAGGTCTATGTGTGTATAAAAGGACATCAATTAACTACACCTCCAGTAATAGGTGTGAAGGGAGGAGCAACTGGAGAGTACAACTACCACAGCTGCTCCCCTTGAGCACAGACACTGAAGCGTAACCCCCAGGAGGAGAAGGCAAGCCTGGAGGTAAGCACAAGTGGCCGAGAGAAGAAATCATTCTGGTGCGGTGTAGTAAGAGGGAGAACTACAGTGGGATTTTCAACATGTGCAATAGTAGAAGCGCTATAGGCAGAGGGTGTGGAATATGTGCCATCATTGGGAATGGCATTGGCATCGACAGGTGGGACAGAAGATGTAACAGCAAGGTGACTCAGCACGATAGCTGCAACCTCGTAAACAAAGGTGGCACGATTGTCTTCATCCAACGTAAGGCAATTTTTAACCTCCTGCTCAACCTCGCAAGCTAGGGCCAACTGGCATTGAAGAGACACAATGACTGACTTGTCGTCACCGGGCATGGTACCGATGTGAGGGTCCTACCAGACGAATTTCGTTCGAGTTTCCCAGCCCCAATGGACGTGGGAAAAATGGGGGCACCTTAAGGCATTAGAGGGTAATGGGTTGTGTAGGAACGCAAGGGGAGGAGGAATTGCAGCAGCTGAGGAGGCAGATAGATTGTAGATGATAGCGGCAGCGAGAACCACAAGTGCAAGAGCCCCGTTGATGAAGGCCACGCCTAGGATGGCGAGGTCCGCTACAACTGAGATGGTCGCTGTGACGAGGCTAGATGTCATAGATGGAGCAGATGCTGCAGTAGTGACAGCCGCTGCTGTAGAGATGCGGATGGAGGATGTGATTACTGCAGCCGCATATGCTGCTGAACCTGTTGTAGGTACGATAGCAAATGTTGTTGTGGAGATCCGTGTGCCTATGTCTATAGCAAATGTAGCAATGGGTCCAACTACAGCTGTGGCCTCACTATAAGCCTCGGTTGCGTGCCCGACCGAGGTAGAGGTAGGAGCGCGTCAAGGTCTAGCGACTACTGCAAATATGGTGATGGTGGCTGGAGCAACTTCTATCACAATGGAGGTTGTATGTGTCTGTGCACACATAATACTAACGATGTCCTTTGTAAGCGTTGCATACTACCTACCAACAATGATCAATAACATTGGAGGATCGTGCGGCTGTGGAATCCCCCGGGTGAAATTGGAGGAGAAACGTATATCAGATGTTGACAAGTCATCAACGCTGGTGGCATTGAGCTAGACTCGGATTCACGATCGCTACTCATGCCTCTACGATGACGTGCTTGGCGGTGTCCCGTCCTCCCCTCGTAGTACGTACCAAGTGGTAGCACGTCGGAACTTCACAATGTGCCAATGTGATGGACGGTACACCACTGTAACGGTGTCCTAATTGGCTGCTGCTGTATCTACTAATGCTGCTGTGACTACCGAGGATGCAATTGGGTCAGAAGGCAGGAGCTGTGAGGGCACGACTATTTCTACCATTGCTGCTGATGTTGTTGCCGCTATAGTTGCTGTTGTTGTTGTCGTTATTCCTAATTTTGCAATTACTACAGATGTTGTAGTTGTGGAGTCTCAACTCCTTTTTATTTTATTATAGCTGCTACTAATGTTTTTGTGCCTGTTATTGTGGCTACTAGTCATGCTACTATTACTTTAAATGCTATTGTTTTTGCCATTGCTGCTCCTACAATGATTGCCACAAATTTTATCACATCATAGGTAACGGATATGGATTCTTCTAATGTTTACTACTACTACTACTATCGTTGCTTATGCTACCGCTATTACTGTTACTGCCGCTGCTAGTACTGCAAGTATACGTCTGTTTTGACGCATCTATTGCTGCTACGGCTGTTGTTACTGTATCTACTAACGCTATCACAACAGCAGATGTTATAGCTGTGATTGTGACTATGACTATGCGAACGAGGTTGCTGTTCTAGCGGCTTTAGTGGTTGATGTCAGTGCTGGGTTGCAATGACGGTCAAGCACGGTGGTCGTAGCTGCTAGCCTTGATATGTTTACTGGAAAGCTCGCGGATGTGCGAGGACCCACGGGCGTGGAGACTAACCTCCACAAATATGTCCTCTCCATGGGGCTGCTATTGCCTCCCAAGGCAATGGTAAGGACGGTCACGCTAATGCTCCACGTTGACTGGAGCAAAATGCTCCACGTCACAGCTGCCGCCAATGGAAGGTGATAGCAGCGATGATGTACCAGTATGCGGGAATTGCAGATAAAGCAAAGCCCACAGTGTCGAGGGGTCTTCCCTGAGGCCAGGAGAAGACTGGGGTCCGCACTGGCTGCGATATCATAGCAACTCATGGAGAACGGCAGCAGAAGCGATTGCAGTGACACTGAACAGTCGCCCTGTGGCCAGGAGCGCATGCTCAGTTGCAAGCGCGACTTACTCTCTCGCCACTACTCCGATACTGGTAGGTGGCTCAACATAGTGTGTATTTGAGAATGCAAGGGAAGCGTGCTTGGAATGCCAAGAGAGGCAGGAAACCATGAATGGAGCTTCCTACACACAAGTTACGCACGTCAAGAGCGAGTAACAAGAGTAAATAGTGTTTGGTGCAGGGAGATAGGTGACGAGCAGGCAAGCAACGAGTTCACCTTGGCTCACAATCCACGAGTAGCTTGGAGAGGAACTCAATTGTTTGGAATAAACCTACAAGTGAGTCATGGATAAACCACCGGGAGCATATAGTCTGGGAGGAGCAACCCGGCTACAAACCGCCAGACAATACCGTACTCCCACCTAAATTCGGAAACTAAATAATTTTTTTTTCCGGGACTGACCCATAATTGTGTTCTGACCTCCTAGCCAGTGAACGGAAATTAGTCCTACGTTTGGTTTGAAAATTAGTGCCCCGGAAATTAGTTCGAATCCACAAAAAAACGCTCGGTGTCGGGAACATGCCAGCGAACGTGCACCGCTCGCTTCATCGGCGATTCCGTCGAGAAGCGGTCGCAGCCCGAGGCGGATTCGGGGGGAGGGGGGAGGGACAAGATTCACGCATTGCCGTGGCAAGAACTCATCTTAGAATGCACCAAGTCCAGAGAACTTTTGCCACACACAAGTACAAACACCACAGACAGAACCAACCTACAGCCCCACATGCTCCTCATCATCCGGTAGGAGCGTGTCTCCTAAGAACTGGTCGCGGCCCAAGCACTTGCGCAAAGCTAGGAGTTGTAGCTCTTGAGTGTAGATGTCGTCGTATCCACACTTAGACCACGTGGCACGGACCGTGTCTTCCATTCCTCTCAGTCGCTCCCATGACTCTAGCATCCACTCTAGCATGTTGGTTTTCATCTGTTTTAAGGGGAAGCGGATCCGTGGGTTTGCCTTAGACTCCGTAGTCATCCACTGTGAGAAACGCTCGGTGATGTAGGATTTGAAGGGCCTTTGGAGGCCCACATCGGCGGGCTGCACCTTAGAGGTGCAGCCCGCTGGGATGTACACCGGCACGACGTAGGAGAAGTGCGCCTTGAGCCACGTGCGCAATGCCCCCGTGCATTGCGGACGCCATGCATCTAAAAGCACGATGCATGGCTCAGCACCGGGCTCTTTCCCCATGGCCGCGCACTTGCGGTGGTACCATGGATTGAGCACGTGGCGAAACCACCTTTGGGTGGTGTTCTCGTTGGCCCAATGGTTCTGCGTCTGCGTCAGATGCCAGCCAAGTTCCTTGGCGCGCGCGGCGTGAGGACCGGCTGGTTGGACCGTGGCAGTCATGCCCGCAAAAATGACCTGCACCGACAAGAAAATGGTGTCAACATGTGTCTCTAGGATGCGAGGAAAACAAGGAAATGCATGAAAGTGGAACGCGTCCAGAACCTTACTTGCATTGGCAACATCTCACCCGCCATGGACGACGCTACCACGGCGGTGAACTGACGCTTGTCATCGGCGCCGGTGACGGCCACCTCCTTGCTCCCGGTCGGGGCCCAAGTTTTGTTGCGGGAGGGGACGTTCATCACTCTCGTGTGGTCGGCGTTAATGATGAAGTCGCGCGGCATGTTGTACCCGGCTACAATCCCCGCGGAGCGGGTCATGAGGTCGCGGACCCGTTGGTCGTAGTCCGCGGGGAGTTTTTGGGCCGTGGTTGTGCGCGCCCGCCATGACCACCCCAAATCTTTTTCCATGAACTCATAGACCCATGCTTTGCTGAAGGAGATCACGCCTCCGTTCTCGCGGAGCTCCTCCGGACACTTGTCTTCGACGATGCCGCGGAGGACGGACTGCGCAGTGAGGGAGCAAATGGGCACGCCAATCTCGCGGAGGCGCTCAAGCTCCGTCACGGCGGCTTCGACGACTTGTGGATGGCGGTCGCGGAAGCCGCAGCGGCCACGCATGCCGGGCGGGAGAGAGGCGTCCGGGGTGCCGTCGGGGATTGGCTCAAGAGGAGCCTTCCTCACGGCCTCCAAAATGTGCTCCCGCGGACGCTTGGTGCCGCGCTCGTACCAGCCGTACACAGTGCTTGCGGCGAGCTTGTCGTAGGGGCAATGTCCGCCAGGGCCCCGCCATACACGCTGGAGGTGCGTGATGGCGGCGTTGATGTTGGCGCTATTACGCACCGCATCGTCAATGCGGTGGAAATGTCCGCGGCAAATCCAGTTGACGTAGCCGCCCCTCTTGGCGGCGGCAGTGCTTGTAGAGGAAGCGGCAGTCTGTGAGGAGGACGCCTCGGGGGAGGAACCGGGCGAGATGGTCGTCAACTGTCCGGCACCACCAAGGACTGTGTGATGTGCGGGTGCCTTGCACGGACGGCCGACAGGGCGCTTCAGGACCGGCTGACGAGGTGGGAGACGCTCCACCTCGCGTTGAACGGTGGAAAAATGCTCCTCTCTGGAGCACCTAACAAAGTAGCACGTGAGCGTGTTGGGTTTGGCCATGGTTGTGGAGTGTAAACTGTGATTCGTGCTCCGTAGCTTCAGCACTTGAAGTGCCCAAACACCGGTGGCGATGCGGGTGCCGCGTTACTGCAAGGCGCGGCTTGGCTGTGCCGATAGAGGGGGGGGGAGGGTGGATGGGGGGGGGGATGCGAGAGCGGCCCACTAACGGCCGGGATCCGCGCACTAACGGCCGGGATCCGCGCACAAACGTTGATCCGGTAGGGTCCACTTGCGCCGTCGATTTGTCAGCTCAAATTGAACGCTCGAAGTCGGCAAATGAGGCGATGGGCAGGCCAGCTACACCGACGCACCCAGGTCATGAACGGTACGTTTCGCATTTATCAATCCGTGTACAGTATTGACCCTCCTAGCCACTATCCCAAAATTAGACCCCGGGTGCTCGAAAAGGGGTGAACAAAAATTCCTTCACAAAACACCTTCCGAATTTAGGTGGGAGTACGGTATCACGAGGAAACCTAGTGTTCACAACAATTGAACCAAACTGCAGCATGCCTGCTCAAGTAAGATGGACGTCACATGATTTTGGGTGGCTTTGGATCTTCTCCTCGTACACACCCACGTGCTGTCGTTATGAAGACTGTGGGGCCAACGGTAGTGCACCTCCAACATTCATCAACTGTATCAGTGTGGTGAGTGTGCAGCGAAGCCAGAGGTCACAACGTGTTTATGTTACATAAACCAACACTAGCTAGGTCATGGAACGCGAGCCACGAGACGCATTCAACCACTCATCCATCATCACATGGATAGATTAAGGTCCAATATTTGTCTTCTTCTTGACTGGGAGATACACCCTGTGCACTTGAAGATTGATGAAGAGGTCCCTTCACGTTTATCAAAGCGAGCCCTCATTTGGGCCATTGGCATGGGTGGAAGGATGCATCGAGAGGATTCGAAAGTCCCTAGTTTTTTATTTTATTTTTATGTTATGTTTTTTCATTGCATGTAGTCTTTTACCATTTGTGCCCTTAGTTTTTACGGTGGAGGATGCACTTGCCTTTAGACCTTTTTGTGTGTTTTTTGTATTTTAATTTTTAGTGAAATTAAGAGGATTTTTTAAGAAATAGAAGAGAAAAAGGCTTGCTCAAATGTGGTTGTTTTAAAAAAGATGTATATAGAACAATTTCATAGAGTAATGGAAAGATGTATCATTTTCCTGAAACTATTTTTCAATGAAGGATAAAATTTTTTCCGAAATCTATTTTCCATCTGTCTACTTTTCATCGTATTGTTCATGGAATGCATTCTGACTGGGACAGATGGCTGGTTCTGTCTTGCAATAGAAGCAGGTTGCGGTTCAACTTGCTGGAAAAGTGGGAATAGTCCCTTCACGGCCGTTCTTCTACCGTTGCTGCTTGTACTTGCGGTCGTTGGACGGATGGCCGTGGCTGGCGTCCTTCGAATCGACGGTCAGAGAAATACTGAATCTATCGTCCCTGTCGTTTGTGATTCGTCAGATGAGCCATGTCCGCGCGGGTGTCCTTTGGAGGTATTGCCGGGACCGGTCGAAGGGTAATGGAGGGTTGACGAATGCGAATGCGACTCCGATTGCATTGCGCTAGTGCGACTTGGCCCCAGTGCGCGAACGGCAGTCCCGATGCGCCGTCGACGCTTGGACGCTGCGATCGCACCTCTCAGGTACTTATTGAGCATCTACGGCTCGCGGCTTCGACCGTTCTTTCGAGTCGTGGCCCGCGGCTCGGACAGACGAATCAGATTTGTCCACGTACACCACCAGTCAGAGCCTCACCTCGCGTTCTGCGCGTCGAGGCCATCGTCAGCGATGCCCGTAAGGTGCTGCGGCTGTAGCACTGTTATT
>SZWC01012567.1:15994-18494 GCA_023375785.1 Penium margaritaceum | reverse complement strand
AGAGCAGAGTTGCCTTGGTTGAAAATCAGTGCCAAAGACATGATCCTGCACGGTGAAGATGAGCTACGGGGACAAGGAACAAGCCCTTTCACGGACCTCGTCCATCCATGGTGTCATTCCTCGTTTCTCTCCCGCTCTCGCCTTCCCCATCTTCCTCCTCATACCCACTGACCTCCCCACCCCATCGCCCAGGCCGCACACCCCTGCGAACCTCCACACTCTGCCGCATACCACCCCCACCACCACCGCTGCTGCAACATGCATGTGTGTACGGGTGGGCATCGCCATGGCCACACGCCCCATCCATCCTGTCACACCGGCCTTCGCACAGCCCTGCAGGCTTCCGCACGCGCATGCTTGTGTCTGGGGGCACAGGGGCTGCTGCCGCAGTGATTGCCCCACGGTCGGCAAACGTCCCTCTCCCCGGTCTGAGGCTGCTGCGGCGTTTGCGCCGCAGGCGGTTGGAATGGCTTTGCACCTGTTGCAGAGGATGCTGCTGCTGTTGACTCCGCCGCTGCCGCCCGTTTGCCAGTCGAAAAGGTTCCACTGACGCATCTGGCAGAAAAGGCAAAGGAGCAAGGACGTGGATGGGGTTGTGGATAAGGATGTGGAAGTGGACGTGAATTTGGGTGCAAATATGGACGCGGATATGGAGGTCGTTGTGGATGTGACATGCTTGTGGATGTAGATGCTTATGCAGACGCGGACACGGGTGCAGATGTAGCTTTGCAGCATGCGGATGTGGATGGTGCATTCAATGAAAATGTGGATGTCTATGAGGATAAACATGTGATGTGGACGTGGATGTGGATGTACCGTGGATTTGGATGTGGATGCTAATGTTGATGCAAATGTGGGAAAGTCAGGACACGGAGGGTGCTGCCCTGAAGGCCCGAGGACACAGACAGGTGCATGAATAGGAAGACGAGCCAAGGCGAGACATGACATGGACGGTGGTGCCTGAAAGGAGCACGGACACATAAACAGGGACAGACACAGACAAGGACGGAGGCGGAGACGGAGACGGAGACGGAGACGGAGACGGAGACAGAGACGGAGACGGACACGGAGACTGAGGCGGAGGGGGAGGGGGAGGCGGAGACAGAGACGGTAACAGAGGCAGAGGCAGAGGCAGAGGCAGAGACAGAGGCAGAGGCGGAGGCGGAGGCGGAGGCGGAGGCGGAGGCGGAGGCGGAGGCGGAGGCGGAGGCGGAGGCGGAGACGGAGACGGAGACGGAGACGGAGACGGAGACGGAGACGGAGATGGAGACGGAAAAGATGGAGACGGAGACGGAGACGGAGACGGAGACGGCGACGGAGATGGAGACGGAGACGGAGACGGAGACGGAGATAGAGACGGAGACGGCAACAGCGACGGAGACGGCGACGGCGACGGCGATGGAGACGGCGACGGCGACGGCGATGGAGACGGAGACGGAGACGGAGTCGGAGACGGAGACGGAGACAGAGACAGAGACAGAGACAGAGACAGAGACAGAGACAGAGACAGAGACAGAGACAGAGACAGAGACAGAGACAGAGACAGAGACCAGTGTTGACTTCGATCCTCGATCTGGGGGCTGGGGATCGAATTGACCCAATCGATCTGGATCTGGCCGATCCGCGGAAGTCGTCGCACGCTTTTTGCAGCGGACGTCCAGATCCTCAATTTTGTTTTTGCAGTCCCTGAGGCCCCGCGATCTGCCAACCGTTAGTCGGCAAACTTCTCCCCTCCCCCCCTTTTTTTTCCCCTGTCTGTTGAGGGGACGTAGCGTCTGCCGCAGCAGTCACGACTCTATACCCCCTACTTCCGACATTTTCAGGGGATGTCGGGATTGCTGAGGCAGTCGACTTCAGCAGCAGCTTCTTTTCTCTCCCCTGCCGTCGAAGAAGCAAGAAGTACAGCGGAGCTGTTGACTAGTCGGGCGCGTTTTCCGAGATGCGGTTTTTGACGCTAGACTTGGCACTGGACGCAGGTTGCTGGACGCAAGCCGTCTGACACATGACGCTGGACGCCGGACTCTAGACGAGTGCCACTCAACGCTGGATGCTCTGTGGCCCTCAATGGTTAGGGCAGAAAAGGCTGGGCGCGGCGTTCAGTCCACGGGCTATTGCCTGACTGCTGTCTTCTGCTGAACGGACCCCAACAGCAGGGTCTGCGGTGATTTTTTTTCTTCCAATGAGGTCGCCGCCAGCAGCTCGCGACAGGGAAGCCTGCCGCGCAAACGGCAAGGCTGACCCTCTCGGAATTTTCTTTTCCTGACCAAGTGGACATGGGGGAAGTGAAAGGGGAGTGGCAGCCAAGCAAAGACGAGAGAAGGAACCGGGTAGCAATTGCTTGAAGATGTTGGTAAGTAATTTTGAGGTTTTTTTATCTAGTCGGAGGGGCGAGGGTGTAACTTTTACACCCTCGCCCCTCCTGACCCACCCTTGATCCACTCCTCAATCCTCACGCACGCACGCACGCACGCACGCACGCACGCACGCACGCACGCACGCA
>SZWC01012566.1:45461-57373 GCA_023375785.1 Penium margaritaceum | reverse complement strand
CCCTCTCTCTCTCTCTCTCTCTCTCTCTCTCTCTATCTCTATCTCCTTCTCTATGCCAAGGAAGTAACCTGCCTTTACTTGGGTGATGTGTTGAAAAACAGATGGCGTGGACTTTGGATGGCAAACACTCAACAAAGGGACACAGGCTCAAGGGGAGGGGGGGGATGGGGGGCGGGGCATACTTCAGCGGCAGGATGCGGGAGCAGCTTGTTGATGTTTTTTTACTGGAGACGCGCGGCAAAATCCACACCAACAGCCGCAGAACAAGGTTACAATGCAAATGTTCGTTGGGCCTCAAAAACTACAAATCTTCCCATATGAGTTTGAACCACAGATCTCTGGTTCCCGTCAGATTGCCCGCTTGGCACTATAGCGTTGATGCACCGTTTTGTCCCATGAATAGCCTTGGCGGCTCTAAACTTTCAATTTCATTCCGTTTTTCAGTTTTTCATCCTCTGCGCCAAGCAAAAAACAAGTTTTTCTTCTGCAACACCAAACAGACAACTGTACCAGCCCTAGCCATCCTAGGCTTTGGGCTTACACGTCCACATGCCTTGGATGTTGTGACTGGACTCTAACCCAGCATCATGGCGGTTTGTGCTGCACCCTCAATGGGCAACAACTTTGTCCCCGCCAAACCATACCAACCTTGTCCTTAGTGCAAAGTACCTAGTTACACAAAGGCAGTGTGCATCACAAGGCAGCCTCAAAAACCACTTCTTTCACTTTCAGATCACCTGGCACCGCCGTCCACCACACTCACCATGCCAATGATGAGCTTGTAGCTGTTACCAACTGCAGAAGCAGCCTTAAACAGAAGAAGCAACATATGGCAGCAGCCTACAACCTACAGAGTTGATCCATTGAGGCAGCCTAGAGGCCAAGCAGCAGGCTGCACAGATGCAGCCACCTACATCAGCCTCGAGTAGAATCAGCGGTCTATAGTAACTGCCTGTAGGAAGAAACGTGAAGGTCAAGCAGCAGCTTATGTTAGCCTCCTACTGAAGCCGCATTGCAAAGGCAATGGCACAGGTTCCCTGCAACAACAACATCATACCAACAAGTGATTTTAACTTTGTCAAAAAGAGTACACCACATGGAGTAGCACCAGACTCACATGGTAGCCATGTAGTAGTTGCACTACAGCTGCTGTAGTCATCCAATGCAACAGCTTAGGGACAAAGAGTGTAGTGCCGCTTGAACCAATCAAGCGGCTCAGACAGTAGCACTGACCGCACCAACCAGCACCAGCCTACAGCAGCAACAGCCACAATTTGCGGGCTAGTATTGTGGCATGCAGTATAGAGAAATGCAACACTTGACCACGGCTACAGCTTGCTCGTGGGAGTAGGAGTCATGACAACATCAACACCTTCGGTGGTACAGTTTCGTGGATGCAACCAGACTAGTAGTAGTGCCACGATATCAGCAACTGCTGCATACTTAAGGAGCTGACTCACTCAACGCTTTTCAAGGTAGACGCTCTCTTTGGGTATGACAAGGAGCGAGAGTCCGTCCGACAGGTGTGTTGTGCTACACCCTAGATGGTGGTTCTGCTGCCGCTCCAGACCTCGTTCCACTGATGCACCACACCCACACCAAACACAGCTTGAAGCAGTAAGAACCGCACACCCTACGAAAAATGGCAGGAGTCACCACCCCGACAATACTCGAGCACTTGCATGAAAGTGGCTAGTGGAGAAGAACAGTTGGCAAGAGGAGCAACACATGTGATATTGAAAACTACCGGTTTTGTACGTGTTTTATCTGCTTCTCTAGAAGTTGATGGATCAGTAGCTGCTATGTTTACAGCCATAGTAAGAGCAACAGGTGCGTCTGCTTTGGTATTCACATGCTGCCTAGCAAATGCCAATACTAGGGTTGCGGTTGTTTTAGGGCCTGAAGCAACAGCCGTTGGTGACATTGCGACATATCTTGCAGTCGCCAAAACAGCAGCAACAGTATCATCTCCCTCAATCACATATGTGATCTGAGCTACCAATTCTGCCATTTAAATCTCCATTACAGCAGGAATTGGACGAGCATCTACAATTTAGACTGTTGCCTCCACCTACGCCACCACTTTTGCCGGCCGCAACAGTTGCTACAAAGCACTACGCCTCTTCTTCTTGCCAAAGCTTTGATCATGCTATGGCACTAGTAGGTGAGAATGAGGGACAGACGAGTGCAAGGAATAGAGTGGGAGAGTGTCGAGAGGAGCGGACATGCACCGTGACATGGCAAGAAACCATGAATGGGGTGAATAAACATGAGTTTCATAGAAGTGGGTCACAAGAGAGTGCTACGGAGACATGTGAAAAAAACCTCGGTTTTTTTACATGTCTCTGAAATCATGATTCTTCTTGGCCATAATTGTGATTCCTATGTGGCAAGAATTGTGATTCTCATCCTAGCGATTCCGAGCCGAGAATCCCGATTCCAAGTCTGGGACTGGTTTTGGACTTGCAATTCCAATTCTAAGCACATAGTCGTGCTTCTGGTCTCGTGAACACCATTATCTGTAATTTCTCACAAGATTTACATCTCATGGATTGAACTCACTAACTGCACCCGCATATGTATCTTGGACTCGAGTTGTAACCTTGCTGCTCGGGATTGAGCGGTTTGGAGCTAGATTGACCTCTGAAATGTGTGTTCCCCCATTGAGTGTGAGCAGCTGGTCTATGGAAGCTTTAGCTTACGATGAATGATAAGACGTGTCAAGGTCATGATGTTGTCAATTTGGCAGATGAGAGAGTCCTTGCTGATGCAAAACATCGTTTTCTTTTTTCTTGCTGTTTTGTGTTTTTCGTAGCATGGAGCCCTAGTAGGTGAAGGTTAATCTCACCTTTATTCCAACAAGTGCGTGGTGGCTGGTGACAAGGAGGGCTCCAAAGTCAGGCGGGCATCAAACTCACTTGTGATAGTGGGGCCAGCCTTCGTACCTCAAACATGACCCCTACTCATAACAATCATCGGACAGCATTCTTGACAATTCCCAAATTCATGTATCACCCCAACAAGCCAACATCAAACAAGGCTCTTACATCCACGTCGTTCAAGCTAATGATTGACTTCGTGCACGGTCAAGACCCGAAAACTTGGTGGGATGCACCATTTTCACGAGGACACCCTGTCCTGTGGTATGCTTGATCGGTGCTCGCTATGATTGGTTGCCTCAGCCATCCTTTCTTGCCTTTGCTCAAACATCATTATGTTGAAAAACTTTTCAGCCAAGGGGGAGTGTTGGTGGGTGTGGCTTCCACCCGTCACGAGCGACGGCCAGGAGCGCAACGATACAGGAGAGCGCGACGACATGGTCCCCGATGCGGACCCCGGAGGCACTGGCGCGTTGGCAAGTGGTCGACCACCCACTCGGAGCTGAACTAGGACTGCACCAGCCTCGTGGATGCTGTCTCAGACCTCCTGTAGTTTTTTCTGCAGGCTGTCCTTGATGCGGACGCAGCAAGTGCCGGAGCACCGACGAGTGGTGGCTCCATCCACCAGCAGCTACCAGAGAGCTGCCACGACGCCCTGGGTTCTTACCAGGGTGCTTTGCGGTTTTCTACAAACGCTAGAGTTTTCTCCGTGGACTGGCTCTTGAGCTTGATTTACATGTTTTTCATTTTCTGTCCACCAATCGGTGCCGGACTTATGCGTGTGACCAGTCGTAGCATCCGGCTCAAGACTCTGCATCTTTAGGTTCACACCGCGTAGCGTTCTTGTTTGTCTGCGCAGAGTTACGACAAAAACAGTGTTTTTGGTCCGGTTTTAGGACAGCCCTTGCACTGCCGCGTGCGACACCTGTAGTGCGCCGCGGCAGGTATTTATGGTGTGGACTTGTCATTTGTTATCTCTCTCTACATGTGTTTGTTAATGGAAGCACTTTTGATACTGAGTCGTATCGTCTAGCCAAACCCTTGCCGTTTCGTGTCCGACCTGTGTTGACGCCGCGAGCTGACTGAGCGCTGACGCCCAGTCAGTGGCAAGCGTGCTAGGAAGCTTCCTAGAATCTTGTCATGGTAGCAGAGTAAACAAGCCACAGCCCATTTGCTGTGCAGTAGAGACGAAGCAGCAGTGAGTGGCAGTAGCGACAGCCATCCATAGCAGCAACAACAGATCTTGGAAGGACCCACCACAACTACGTTGCAGTGGAGCGGTGGAGGTAGCAAAGACAATGGCGGCAGCTGCAAGCAACAACTGTTGTAGCAGCAATAAGCGATGGGAAGAACCTGTGGCGGTAGCGGCTACGGGCAGCACCCACTACAGCAACAGCACTAGGTGGCTGCAGCACCCATGTCTAGCTACCTGTGTGTAAAAAAAGAAAAAGGAGGAGGAGAACAAGCTGGCACGAGAAGCAGCAGCTTGCGGTAGTGGCAACTGCGAGCAGTGGCAGCACGCAGCAGTAGCAGCAGCTTGCAATAGCGGCGGCGGGCAGCACCTGCAGCAATAGAAGCGGCGGCGATCAGCTACAGCACCAGCTATAGCAGGCGGTAGCAGCAAACAGCAGCAACAACAGCGAGCGGCAGCAACAGCTAGCGGATGCGAGTAGCAGCAGCAGGCTATAGTGAGCAACAGCAGCAGCAGATGTACTAGCAGTAGCGGTGTGCAATAGGCACAACGGCAGCAACAACAGCAGCGGCGGCGCCGGCGGGCAGGTACAGCGTGCAACCGCAGCTAATCACGCTGGCTGCAACAACAGTAGCAGCCTGCACAACAGTGGCAGCCGTAACAGCAGCCGCCACTACTACTGCTTGCGCGTCCCGTGAAGCTACATTGCAGCTTCGCGTTGCAAGCAAGCAACGCGAAGTTGCTTGCTCGCAGTGAGCGAGCTCCCCGAGCGAGCTCGCTCGACGGGCTCGCCGAGCGAGCTTGCTTGATGGGCTCGCTCGAAGCGAGGGTCGAGCCAGACCAGAAAAAAAAAGAGGGGGAGAGGAGAGAGGGGGGGGGGGGCTCGAGTAGGGTACCCCAGAAAACCCCAAAAGGGGCACCCAAGGAGGTGGCACCATCACACCAAAACAAAACAACAAAAAAATGACAAAAAAAGGACAGGGGGGTCCTCGAGTGGGGCAGTTNGGGGGGGGGGGGGGGGGCTCGAGTAGGGTACCCCAGAAAACCCCAAAAGGGGCACCCAAGGAGGTGGCACCATCACACCAAAACAAAACAACAAAAAAATGACAAAAAAAGGACAGGGGGGTCCTCGAGTGGGGCAGTTAAGTAAGGCCCGGGAAGGGGTACCCCACTTGCGCCGAGCGTCGGTGAACACACAGAAAAAGGGGATGAGTTTTTCTCTTTTAAGTTGTTTTAATTTTTAATGTGGCTTGAGGCCACTACCGTCGGCTGACGATGGGAACCGCTGTAGCAGCAGCCGCCGCGAGAGTCGGAGAAACAGTAGCAAGAGCAAAGGTGGCTTGAGGCCACAACCGTCTATTGCGGACGGCACTTGGTGGAGCATCAATATCACCGAATGCGACATGAGGTCGCACGTTGCGATAGTTTCACCATCGCTACTGGGTGCAACGTTGTAGCAACACACTAAGGCTGAGGTTGTCGCCTTGACTGACAGCATCGCAATCCGTCTTAGAGGCGTTGCTGCATTCGTATCCCTCTACATGGTGCTTTGCACCACCGGGGTCGAGTGTGTGAGATTATCACCTACGCTCAGCTCTCGACATGAGCTGCACAGTGTGGCCGTGGGCATTGCCATCGCCGTGGTCTACGCTTGAGCCTCAGCCGTGGCAGCCGCCCAAGGCACAGTGGTAAATGAAGCCATGGCACGAGTGCAACTTGTCCTCAGGGTTTTTGTGCCATTACTGTCGAGATACGCAGCATGGCTGACGCTAGTGCCGACAGCACCCTCCTGGATGGCATCCCCCCTCAGTACGATCCTTTCCACCTCCTCCTTCAGTGGATACGTCACCGAGTGATGGCACAGCACTCCTGCATGGTGATATGGATGCCCTACACATGGAGGTCCAAAACCTCAAGCGCATGGTCCAGTAGCTCCTTGACCGCGTGACTTCCGAGCGAGTTGCCATCCTGCCGCAGCTGTCGCCTCCCACTTCATCCTCATCTTCCTCCCGATCCTGCATCCCTTTCTCCAACGATGCCAGTATACCGGATCTCTCGTCTACATCCGTCACCCTCCGCTCCGTCTTGGAGGCTGTCGGCATCATACCGACGGACGGACCCTCAGCCCCTCGTCGTACCGCTTGTTCTTACACTCGTTGTGCGCGGCGGCGAGCTGCTCGTCTTGCACGCCGCGCACAGGCAACACCATCAGACGCGACTGTGGGAGGATTCTCAGGTGACCAGACACCCTCGTCCCCTGTCCACGAGTTGGTCTACCGTGTCCCCACAGCTCCTGCCAAGGTGTCAGTCGTGGATGATATTGTTTGTCTCCTGACGACTGTGTTGGAGCTCGGCATTGGTGAGGGGACTGCACTAAAGTGTAGGATGACTGTGACGGATGGCGCTAAACAGCAGACTCAGCTAGCGGAGAGTTCGGCGAGGGGAGACGTTCGCCCTGATGGAGACTCTTCGTCGAAGGAGGATTGGTCCGAGGCTGAGTCTGAGTCGGGGATGGCGATGGTGTTCATTGATACCCTGGCTGATGACATGACGACGGCCGATGCAGGAGTTGAGCCTGACGGTGTGTGCACTCCCGCATTAGCTAGTGTGGAGACAGTTGCCATGGTGTCAGGAGCAGCAGCGGGAGCAAGTGATAAAGATGCTGATACTCGGCCCACAGCAGACACCCAGGTGGTTCAGACAAATTGTGCTAGGCAGCAGGAGCAAGTGATGGACCACGAGGACGAGGTAACCTTTCTCTATGAGGATCGGTCGTCCGTCGTGGAGTGGTCGGAGGCAGGGTTGGAGGCAGACGTAGAGGCATAGTGCGTTGTCGTTCTTGTAGTAGCCGCGGCACGAGCACGAGATGGCCCCTCGGTGAGAGCAAACGTCCTCGTGTACAACATGGAGGATGCAGAGCGAGCTACGGGTCTCTGATACCTCACTGCCCCGACCGGTGTCGCTGACATCACGGCGGTTCGAGCCGAGGACACAACTACTCTCATCCAAGCTACACTTCCTATACCCGAGAGCCTACGCTCCGCAGTCGATTAGCAAGAGGTAGTGGTGGCTCGAGCGGAGGCGCACGTGCAGAGTCTCATGGTCGAGCTCCTGGAGGCCAGCAGCTGCTGTTACACCGTGGATGTTCCAGCGCGACGGGCCGTCGAGGAGTGTGTGGAGGATGTACACATGCGTCTTGAGGCAGCTGAGTGGTCTCTACAGGATGCACGTCTGGGACAGGTGGACCTCTAGCATCAGGTGGATGATGGGCTCTGTACCAGGGGTCACGAGGAGCACCACGGCACTGACCGCACCTTTGATGACCACAACGTCGCTGCGGATGCAGCTGTACCTACACATGCCGACGTCCGACCAGCAGCTGACGACTGAGCGACAAGTGTGTCATGAGCAGTAGGTGCCTTTGCAACAGTCGTTCCTACAACCCTAGACGACTTACGTGGCAACTCATTGTCTTGCTCTCCCGCTGTACCAGCACCTCGTGGCCCGACGGTTCTTGATTTGACGACTGACGTAGAGGACGTCGACTTGTGCGACGAGCAGGTGCAGCTCCACTCCTTCCTACAGGGTGAGATTGCGAGGCTACAGGAGGCTCTGGCTCGTGCCAACGCGCACAGTATCGAGGTCCACCGTCAGGCTCGTTCCGCGGCTGACCGTCTACATGCCGCGGATGTAGCCAGCCGGTCGGCTGCCGCGTCAGAGCTTGTCGAGCTCCACACGCGCCTTGACGCTGCGGAGACCGCGAGGTGATATGCAGCTCAGCAGTTGGAGGCCATGCAGCAGGCAATTGTTTTGGAGGAGGCCCTTAGCGCTGCACCAGTCACATCAGTAGGTGACGACTACGACAGCAACGACGATGACAGCGACGAAGACGACAGCGACGACGCCACTCCGAGGTGAGGCTCTAAGCGAGCACATCCCACCAACATTGTCGTCACCTTTGCTATTGCTGTGCAGGGGTATGTGGCCATGGGGAGCCATGCTCCCTCCTCACGGATTCTGTTGGGAGCAACCATCAACTTTGCTCGTACTCTCAGCCTTTGCAGCCCAGGGGGAGTGTTGGTGTGTGGGCATTGGCCAAACATCCTTTTGAGCACAGCGAGGTTACTTGGGGTGTGGCACGATGCTATGGTCGAGGTTATGCTGGTCGAGGCCCGCGCACCTGTTGAGTTCTACCGGTGTTATGTGGAGACCCATGGCCTCCATGTGTTATGTATGATCCATGCAAGGTTATGCCGGTCGAGACCCGCGCACCTGTTGAGTTCTACCAGTGTGACGTGGAGACCCATTGCCTACATGTGTTATGTATGATCCATGCATGACGTGGTCGAGACCCGGACACCCGGAGACATTTTCCGCGGTCACGAGGAGACCTAGTTTCTCTTTCTCTCTTGCATGATGCTTGACATGTAGGTGTGTGATTGACTTCTTGCATGATCGAGACCCGGACACATGGTGGGATGCACCATTTTCACTAGTACACCCTCTCCTGTGGTATGCTTGATCAGTGCTCGCTATGATTGGTTGCCTGAGCCATCCTTTCTTGCCTTCACTCAGACATCGTTATGTTGACAGCTGTGTCAGCCAGGTGGAGTGTTGGTGCGTGTGGCTTCCACCCGTCACGAGCGACGGCCAGCAGAGCAACGATACAGGAGAGCGCGACAATATGGTCCCCATTGCGGACCCTGGAGGCACCGGCGCGTTGGCAGGTGGTGGACCACCCACTCGGAGCTGACCGAGGACTGCACCAGCGTCGTGGATGCTGTCTCAGACCTCTTGCAGTTTTTCTGCAGGCTATCCTTGATGCGGATGCAGCTGGCGCCGGAGCACCGCGAGTGGTGGCTCCATCCACTACTAGCTGCCAGAGAGCTGCCACGACGCCCTGGGTGCTTACGAGGATGCTTTGCGGTTTTTCTACAGACGCTAGAGTTTTCTCGGTGGACTGGCTCTTGAGCCCGATTTGCATGTTTTGCATTTTCTGTCCACCGATCGGTGCCGTACTTATGCGTGTGACCAGTCGTAGCGTCCGGCTCGAGACTCTGCATCTTTAGGTTCAGACGGCGTAGCGTTCTTATTTGTCTGCGCAGAGTTTTTGGCCAAAACAGTGTTTTGGACCTGTTTTAGGACAGACCTTGCATTGCCGCGTGCGACACCTGTCGTGTGCCTCGGCAGGTATTCATGTTGTGGACTTGTCACTTTTTATCTCTCTCTGCATGTGATTATTAATGGAAGCACTATTGACACTAAGTCCTGTCGTCTAGCCAAACCCGTGCCGTTTCGCGTCCGACCTGTGTTGACGCCGCGAGCTGACTGAGTGCTGACGCCCAGTGAGTGGCAAGCGTGCTAGGAAGCTTCCTAGAATCTTGTCCGTTGAGTCTATTGCAAATATATGTAGTACTCCTCTCAATCGCTAAGATACCTTGGGATTCACAGATCACCGTCAGATGACAATCCCTCGCTTCGCGTTATTTGCATACCAACAGCGCTGGAGAGTTGTGGTAAGCAACATGTGCTGAGCCGTCTCTCACCCCGACTTCACCAATTGGAGGTCACCATCATGCAGCTCAGTTCCTTGCGAGCAATGAGAACATGTAGCAAAGCCCGCAGATTACAGTGTGTCACGGTTTTATGAAAACAAAGGCATCCCATCATAAGTAAAAGCAAAAAAAAAAAAAATGGCCAACTACCTGGGCAAGCGTCATCGGCAACCCAAATAATGAGTTAATCGTTTCGAGGGTGTAGTAGTGAGGCAATGGAGCTTCAAGTTAACAATGCGAGTGCCATGGTCACAGTTGGTCCCAAAGTGCTTTCATAGTGGAGAAGAAAAGGACTTGCATGCCTTAGACAACACATTTTCATCGAAAGAAATTCATCCCCACGAGACCCAGCCTGGCACCACCTACTCCCCTACATGACATCCACAAAGAAAACAAACAAGCAACTTCCTCACCCAGGGCCCCGAAGCACGGATGATGGAGTTGCTCTGACCCGTTGGACAGGGCAACCAAATAGAAAGCAGAGCAGATAGGCTTCAATCACAACATTTATGCCTAGCGCCCGTGTATTGACATGCATTCCTCATTCCTTTGTCTTTGACTATCGAATGAGGATGCCATAAGAACATGAACAGTAAAAACTCCTCATTTCATTACCTGGCATCGCACAAACAATTCCTGATGTTGGACTTCCACCGCAACACCCGGTGGAACCATTGTGAATGTGTGGGCGATGACTGTGATTGCTCTCTAGCAGGCCTGTTTCCCCCTCCACATGTTACGTGACAAAGGGCAGAATGGAGGGTACAGAAAGGAGACAGGAGAAAGAGTGGGCAGGGAGGTGCGGGGGCAACGGAGGGAGGGAGGAGCAAAAAGTTGAGAGGGGCAAGGGGACAGGAGAGAAGGGGAGGGCAGTGTGAGAAGACAAAAACACAGCTGAGATGAGGAGAGAACAGAAGAGGAGAGGAGAATAGAGGACAAAAGGGGAGGAGAGGAGAGCAGAGGGAAGGAAGAGAGGGGAGGAGAGGTGAGGAAAAGTGTCGGGAGGAGAGGAGAGGAGGAAAGAGATGAGAGAAGAGGATGATAGGAGACAAGAGAGAGGAGCTGAGTTGGGAAGAAGAAGAGAGCACGGAAAAAGATGAAGCAAGGAAAGATAAAGCACCCTTCGCCCTTTACAGAAAACGAAATGGAAGAAAATGGAAAGTTATCCAAGGTTTTGGTACCGTCGATTCTTCCGCGGGGGACTATTAGTCGCATTCGGTTGCTATGTGATCACTGGGGCCCGGCTACCGCGGGGCCCCAGCGACAACGGCAAAAAACACTAAAACCCACAACCCGGAGGACTGTTTGAGTTGCCGGCAGGACGCTGTATTCGTTGTCGTCTTTGGGTTATCCCTAGGTTAGCCAATGGGAACACAGCGGGGAAACAAATTGGTCGAGATGAACAGGGTGAAAGGGCAGAAGGGAAAATGCCACCTCTTCTCGTCTCCGGTCACTGCTGGACGCTGCGTCTTTGGACGTCACTCTCGGCATTGCAAATAACTTCCTTAGGTGCTGCAGCGGCAGTGGCAACAGCCTGGTGCAACAACCTTATGCAATGGCACTGTCCACATGCGGCACCACTCTTCAGTTTAAGCTATTACTGCAGCCATCAAAGCTGCACTAGCTGCTGTCACTGCCGCCCATCCAACCAATTTGAACAGCTCCTGCTACCACTGCTGTCGCCGAAGGTGCCACTGACAATTACAGCGGAATGACTGCCCCCTCTTACCCATGCTGCTGCTGCTGCCGCCCCTGCTGCTGCTGATGACTGCTGCTGCTGCTGCTGCTACTGCCACCAGCAATGCTGCCGCTACCCCGGCCACCACCGTAACTGCTGCTGCAGCCGCCCCTACTCACTCTGGTTCTGCTGTTGCTGCTGTTGCTGCTCCTGGTGTTTCTACTGAGCCTGCTGCTGCTGCTGCTGCTGCTGCTGCTGCCGCTGCTGACGCTGCCGCAACTGCTGCTGCTGCTTCTGACACTGTTACTGCTGCTGCTTGCAAAGCCACCGCCGTCCTGAAACTTCTCCCCATGCCCATCCCAATCTCGCCTGCAAGTTGCTCCCTCAGTTGGCTCACAAACCATGGGCACCCAAATAGCTCAAGCAGCAACGGCACAATCCACAACCCCTCGGATGCCAACCACAATCATTCTGTTTAGGTATGACCAGATTTGCGGGAAGAAGCATGCATGCCAGCCACACTCGTCACGTTCTGACCACAGTCACCATTTCCTGGGCGCAACTAAACTCTCGTGGATGAGCGCAACCTCAAAGCACTCCTTGCAAAA
>SZWC01012565.1:47299-57299 GCA_023375785.1 Penium margaritaceum | reverse complement strand
AGAACAAGTGGTTGAATGGTGATGTTGGGTGGCTGATCCCTTGGGACCACACGGCCGGGTAATCGCGACGTGTAAGAAACCACCAACGGCTTTTCGCTGAGCTGTCCGGTTCAATCCCGGGTCGGTGTCCGGGCCCCACGACAAGATCTTCACGTGGGTGGCCCAGTCAATTGGCATGCATCACCTCGTTGCCCTGTTACACATGCAACTATTGTGATTTGTGACGTTTCTGTCGACCTGTACAGTTTACTGTGACCACTCGGCCGTGTCCATACTCGTGCAGATCCCTCATGCGGACCCAGGCGGTACCGGAACGTCATCTGGTGGTGGACTGCCAGCTTGGAGCTGACCGACGACCGTTCCAGAGCTCTGGACGCTACCCGGGACTTCCTGCAGTTTTTCTACAGCACAAACGACTTTATCGGTGGACTGGCCGTGGGCCCGATTTGCATGTTTTACATTGTGTGTCCACTGTTCGATGCCGGATGCATGCATGTGACCAGTTGTAGTGTCCGGCTTGTGATTCTGCACGTCTAGGTTCAGACGGCGTAGCGTTCTGACATGTGTGCGCAGAGTTACGGCCAAAACAGTGGTTTTGGGCCGGCTTTAGGACAGATCTTGCACTGCCGCATGCGACACCCACCGTGCGCCGCGGCACGTACTTATGCCATGGACCTGTTATTTGTCATATCTCTCTGCAAATGCTATTGAAGCATTCAGACACTTTGCCTTGTGTCCCCTAGCCAAACTCTTGCCATTGCGTGTACGACCTTTCATTGTCGTCACCGTCTCATCAGGCACTGACGTCTGGTCAACGAGAGTGTTGCTAGGAAGCTTCTTTGCATCTTTTCATGGTATCAGAGCAGTGAGACAGTTCTCACTGAGTTGCACAGCAGAGACGCAGCAGAGCAGCAGCAGTGAGAGTCACCACTGTAGTATATCTATTGGGGCCTGTCGAAGACAACCGGTCGCCGTCGACGCAGCCCACACCTGTCACGTGAGACCGTAGCAGCGGCGTTGCCACCATGCCAACAGCAGCATAGCAGCAGAGCACCACCAGCAGCAGCAGCGGCAGCATCATTGCCATAGCAGCAGCTACAGCAGTGCGTGGCGGCCGCATTGAGTGCAGCCATCCGCAACCGCAGCGGCGGCCGCGGTAGCAGCAGCGAGCAGCGGCAGCTTCGGCAGCAACAGAGCAGCAGCAACAGGGGCAGCCGAGGCGGCAGCAGCAGCTGCAGCAGCAACAGCAGCGCAGCAGCAGCAGCAGCAGCAGCGGCAGCGCGTGGCGGTGCCAGTGAGCAGCAGCCGCAGCGCGCACAAGCAGTAGCGGCATTGTGCAGCCGCTACTGTCACTGCCACGCACGCAGCCACGTACCTGTTGCTGCAACTGATAGCACAGCTACAGCAGCAGTCGAGCGGAAGCTACTGTGCAGCCTCCGCGCAGCTTCCGCGTAGCCGCCGCGGAGCTGCTGTACACTCGCGCAGAATCGCGAGAGAAGAAGAAAAAGAAAAAGGGAGTCAAGTGGACGTCAGCACTTTTGCCTGCTGACGTCATCAGATCGTGCTGACGTCAGCAACCTCCTGCTGACTTCAGCACCATACTTCAAATTTTCTGGCCGGACAATCAAGAATTGCCAGAGTCTCAACTCCTCAAGAAACGCTGACGCATTCAAAATCCGACAAATTTGACCTGTCGGCCCATACTGAGAGGCGACATGGACTCGTCGGACAACAAGGAGAAGGCGACAGGTGATCCCTCCTCCTCCTCTTCTGGGGTCCTCAGCCCACGCTCGCAGGCCATTGAGGACCTGCCGAGCCAGCAGGTTGACATGCATCACCTACAGCAGGAGCAGACTCATGCCATCCGTTCGTTGACTGAGCTTCTGCGTGGCTAGTCCACAGTTCGACGGCAGGTTTCCAAGGGAGCTGCCGGCGTCGCGATCTCTAAATAGCAGTCGGCTCAGGCACCCGTTACAAGAGCTCTACCTGACCCACCACCTCCTGACCTCCTGGACGATGAGCCATTCATGCCAGGCATGCCAGACGACTCCCCGGATAATGAGATTCGAGTTCTTCAGGAGCGCCTCCGTCAGCTGCAGACGGGCACCAGATCTCCTCGGATCCCTACGGTGCGATCATCACCCGACTATCCCGGTGACTATCCCCTTCCAGGAGTCTTCCCCGTCTCTCATCCTCCTCGGCCTGCGGTTGCTCTCCCCACGGAGCGGCAACCCAAGGACTTTGAGACACCACCTCCACAGTACATCATTGAGGACGGCTTCGACTGCTGGGAGATCCTTTTTCAGGTCTGGGCTAATTCAGAGGGCGTATGGCCCTACTACCAGAGCCCGTATCAGCCTACAAACCCAGCACAGGTGCTGACAGCAGCCAGGGCGCTGCGCGGACTCCTCTACGCCATGCCACGCGAGACCGTCGTCGACTTCCGCCCCTTCCTTGGAGAGCCCGACACAGGCACGGGCGCCGACCCACGCGGGGGTTGGGATCTGGCCTTATCCCTATTGGCTGCAGAGAGGCACGCCACCCATGCAGCACACATTTGTGCCTTTCACTCTCTCCGCCAGGGGCCTGCACATCTTGCAGCTGATTACTGGCGACGCGCCATGCGCATCTACACGCGCCTTGGGACCTCCGGAGGCACACAGCTGTGGGCGCTCCGTACGATGATGCTCGGAGTTCGCCTTGAGTATACTGACATCTTTACACGGTACAGCGACGCTGTCCTTGAGCCCTTTTCAGCCACTCTGCAGCTTCTCCCTTGGGCGCACCAGCTTTTCCTCGAGGTGACTTCACCCCGCGAGGCAGCCGTGGCCCATCAAGAGACTTCCTTTGCCGCAGCAGTCGTCGCATCACCACCATCATCCCTCTTGCAGTCTCCTTCTTCATCCTCCATCTCGTCCTCGTCTTCCTCCTCCTCTTTGGCCCCGCCCTCACCGACTCAGACACAGGGTGTTGCAACAGCAGTTCAGGGGAAGAAGAAGAAGGGGAAGCGGGGACCAGGCCAACAGCAGTCACAGCAGCAGTCGCCCTCCAGTGGTAGCAGTGGACGTTCCGTTCACTGCTACAACTGTGGAGGCGCCCATCGCTACACCGAGTGCCACCAGTCGCTCGACTGGGCCCAGATTACTCGTGGGCTCCAGGCTGCACACGCCCTCCGTTCCACGTCCAGCACGTCATCCTCAGGACGCGTGGCGGCCACGACTGCAGCTGTTCCTGCTTCTCCATCGACGAGTAGCAGCGACCCGGACCCACGGGACCGCACCATCGCTGAGCTCCGATACCTTCTGGCGCTTCGCTTTCAGGGAGATGCGAGTGTGTTATCACAACCGAGTGATTCACAGACTGTCGGTCCGTCTGTTCTTGTGGCTCGGGATGACTCGTTTGGGGGGGGGGCACAGTCGGCATGTGATGATGATGGACCTGACTATACAGATTGGATTCATGAGTCTCACCTTTGTGCCCTTCGTCGTTTCTCTCCACCTGCTGCCTAGCGTCTGTCTGAAGCCGAGTGTTCCATTGCCCGTTGTATAGTGACGTCCTCCAGTCGTGATTCAGGTGGCACTTGGATCATCGATTCAGGTGCCACTCATCACATGACGTGTCGTCATAGTGACTTCGTTGTTCTCGGCCCTGTTGCATTTGTTCGTTCCGTCCGCACAGGCTCTGGTCAGTCCTTGCCAGTCCAGGGTGTTGGGGTCGTGCGTTTTGATGGTCCGTCTGGCCCCTTGTATCACTCCGAGGTGCTGTTTGTGCCTGACTTAGAGCTCAGTTTGCTTTCTGTACGTGCTTGCACACTGATGGGACTCTGTGTGGAGCACACTGCCGAGTCCGCAACTGTGACTGCCATTGACACTCGCAGCGTGGTTCTGCGTGCCTGTGTTGTGGATGACCTGTACCGTGTCTCCCGGAATTCTGCTCCTTGCTCTCCTTCCCCTTCCGCTCGTGTTTTTGTCACTGGTGTCTTGTCTCCTGAGCACCAGCGATTGCTTCATCGCCGTCTGTGTCATGTGGGCCCCGACACTGTGTCGAAGCTCATTCGGACACAGCCCGCTCTTGGTCTTGATGCGGCTTCTTTCGAGAAGCCGCCCAAGATCGACTGTCTCTTTTGCGCCCAGGGTAAGATGCATCGGTGCACCTACCCTGACTCTCGTTCTCGCGCACTTCATCCTCTCGAGTTAGTCCATTCGGACCTTCTTGGTCCTCTTCTTGTCGATTCTTTGTCCGATAAGGGTCGATACGTCCTGACTCTGACTGATGACTTCACTAGGATGCGGTGGGTCTATAGCCTGCGCCAGAAGAGTGATGCCGCTCTCGCGGTTCGCCTCTGGCTAGTGATGGCTAAGCGTCAGTCCCGCCACACACTGCACACCTTCCGCTCGGATCAGGCGGCAAGTTTCTAGGCGAGATGGATACATTCTTCGCTGAGCACGGGATTTTTCACCAGGTCTCCGCTCCTGCTACTCCTCAGCAGAACGATGTTTCTGAGCGTTGAAAACGCACCATGGAGGATGCGGTTTGCGCTATACGGTCTGAGTGCGGTCTCTCAGAGTCCTTCAGTTTTGAGGGCTTTGCCTACATGACTTGGGTCTGTAACCTCCTCCCGCACGGTCCCCTTCCGGACCACGTTGCACCGTATGAGCTCTGGTTCGGCCACCGTGCTGACCTTCATCTCGCTTGCGTGTGGGGGTCCTTGGCTTCCGTGTGGTACACCGAGGACCAGCAGGGGTCCAAGGTCTCACCGCGGGGTCGCTTGTGTGCCTTTGTAGGAATCTCCCCGCGATCGAAGGCCTGGCGTTTTTGGGACCCTACCCGTCGTCGCATTGTTGAGTCACGTGACGCGCTCTTCTTTGAGTCCCTCACCTACCGTGATCTGACTGCAATTACGTCGTTGTCTATCACGCACATCCCTACGTGCGAGGCTTCTCGCCGGATGGGGGAGTCTTCGCCAGGGTGCACCCCTCGCCAGGCTGATGTGTCAGTTCGAGCTCCCTCCATTTCACGGTCTCAGGCTCTTGACGACCCAGCAATCATCGCTGTTGGCCCAGAGACCTCTCTAGCAGCATCGGCTTCTACCCCGGTTCCCTCACCTCCCTCAGGTACCCATGATCCTACACCTGTATGTACTCCTGTGTCCGCCGCCATTCCTGCCTCTGTGTGTGGCCCTGCATCACCTGCCCCTACCGTCATACAGAGTCCCATGTCTCCCACACACGCATCTCCTCGCACGACATCACCAGCTCCCTTGCCTTAGCCCTCCCCGGCTGTGATTGTGCCCGTTCCTAAGCCTGAGGTGTGCCCCTCGAGCCCAGGTTACTCCCGTGAGCCTGGCGGTCGTCTTCGACCATTGGACTCCGGAGCTCAGCGAGCGTCTGGCCCTGCACCCAGGTGCTCCACTCGTAGCGTCGCGAGTGGCGACCCCGGCACAAAGGCCCTAGGCCTGAGTGTCCGCACTGAGCACATTGAGGTACACCCGACGTGTCCCGTAGGGCGCAATCTCCTCACCTACGAGTTCCACATCGCGTGTGATGCAGCAGCCGATCTTGTGGTCGTTAGACCTAGCACTGAGGCGTGCGCAATTGCCACGCAGAGCTCTCCCTCTTTGGCGCCTGACCCGGGCACATTGAGGGAAGCTCTCTCATCACAGGATGGTGATGCCTGGCGTGCTGCCTGCAAGGACGAGCTTTGCGCCATCCGAGAGCACAGAGTTTACGAGCTAGTCAACCTTCCACCTGGGAGGAAGGCTATTCAGGTCAAGTAGGTCTTTCGCAAGAAAGTGAAGCCAGATGGCTCACTGGAATACCACAAGGCTCGTTTGGTCGTCAAGGGGTACTCTCAGATTGAGGGCATCGATTACATTGACACCATCGCTCCTGTCAGCTGTATGACCTCAGCTCGAGCTCTGTTCAGTGTAGTGGCTCAGCATGACTGGGAACTACACCACATGGATGTGAACAATGCGTTCCTCCATGGCTCTCTAGATGAGGAGACCTACGTGGCTCAACCACCCGGCTTTGAGGATGGCGACAAGGTCTGGTGCTTGCGCAAGTCCTTGTACAGCCTCAAGTAGTCTCCTCGATGTTGGAACTAGGAGATCACTGGCACCCTGACTCGTGCGGGATATGTACAGAGCGAGGCAGATCCCCCTCTCTTCATCCGCCGCACGCCTAAGCGGTTCACCGCCATCCTGGTCTATGTAGACGACCTTCTGATCGCGTCTCCTTCACTGGAGGCCGTGAAGGAGGCGAAGGCCATCCTCCAGAGCGCCTACAGGATGAAGGACCTTGGTCCTGCAGCGGTGTTTCTTTGCATGGAGATCGTACGAGACCGTAGACGTCGTACTCTGCTACTGCACCAGGCCCGATACGCACGTGTTGTGGGGGAGCGCTTCAGCGACCACCTCGGCGCTGTGCCCACGACTTCCACACCTCTCACACCCGATGGGCAGGATGCCTTGAAGGTGAACGATCCCACACAGCTGGGGGAGACAGTGGATGCGACCTTGTACCTCCGTCTCATCGGATCTCTCATGTACCTGGCCACTACCACACGTCCGGACATCGCATTCGCCGTCAACCTCCTTGCCCAGTTGTCGCAGACTCCATGTGCTAGAGCCCTTCATGCGGCTGTGCAAGTGGTGCGGTACGTGGTCTCCACACCGTACCTCGGACTCTGCTTTCGCCGGCACTGTTCGATGGTCCTTGACGGCTACACTGACAGTGACTGGGCCTAGATCCGAGACGGACGCAATCGCACTGGCTACGTGTTCCTGCTGGGTGGTACCGCTGTGTCCTGGCACAGTGGGAAGTAGGGCTGCATTGCACGTAGCTCATTGGAGGCAATGTATGTTGCTCTGGGTGCAGCGCCTATTCCTTGAGTTGGGTCAGTCAGTACCCGCCATTGAGCTTCGTTGCGACAACCAGAGTGCTCTTGCCATTGCGCAGAACTCTGGTGTCTTCCATGCTCGCACGAAGCACATTGCAGTAGAGCGTCACTTAGTGCGTGACCTGGTGGAGCGACACGTGATCTCCGTCATTTGGGTTGGCACTGAAATGCAGCGTGCTGACTTCTTGACGAAGGCACTAGCACGCGGAAAGTTCCTGGTGGTCATTCGTTTTGTCGGACTTCACCCCTTGCCTAAGAGTGGTTGAGTGGGAGGTGATGTGGTGGCCATTCGTTCTGTCCTTGCACACGTTGTTGTACTCGTTTCAGTGCTGCACGTGTATGGACATGCGGACCATCGGGTAATGGGGGAGTGTTGTGATTTGTGACGTTTCTGTCGACCTGTACATTTTACAATGACCACTCGGCCGTGTCCATACTCGTGCAGACCCCTCATGCGGACCCAGGCGGTACCGGTGCGTCATCTGGTGGCGGACTGCCAGCTTGGAGCTGACCGACGACCGTTCCAGAGCTCTGGACGCTACCCGGTGTTGGTTTGTGTGGCTTCCACCCGTCACGACCGACACTGCTAGTTTACCAATATACCCACATTCGGGGTATATGGCAGAGGAGGGCGTCATGACACGACGGGCCTCCGGACTGTACCGAGACTTCTCCAGCACCTACGACAGTGCCGGCGAGACGCGGTCGATGCGTTCCGGCAGCCATGTGGGCTTGTCACGAGGTTGGAGAGTTTTCTCGGTGGGTTCAGACCCGCGCACCCGGTTGACTGTACCGGTGCGACGAGGAGATCCGATGGCTATTGTGGGGCTTCCGAAGGTCGGAAAGCCGTCTGTGATGTCTGGACGTTCATTCAGAGATGTTTTGGCACTGCTCATATTTTCTCGGTGGTCGAGACCCGAGCACTCGGCGAGTTGTTCCGATGCCTCAAGGAGACTACCTTTGTTACTCTCGTGGTGTGTGCAGTGTGTTCTCCCTGTTGACTCATTTGGGTTCAGCAGGGGTGACGGGGCCCGGTGCGGTTAGCTGCCGGCACCCCTATATAAGCCCGCAAGGGGCTCATTTGTAATCTCTCCTTGTTCTTTATGTTCAGCGTTCCAGACTTAGCCAAATTCTTGCCGTCTTGCATCGCACTCACACACAGAGCTCATGTTCGTCTTTGCATGGGCCTGCATGCCCTAAAATTATCTCCAATTTGGTATCAGAGCACAGGGGGGGGTGTGAGCAGTAGAAGCGGTAGTAGTGGGCGGAACGCAAAGAGAACGTGCCATGTGGCGCCACGCCGGTAGCAACGTGAGGGAGCGCGAAATGACTGCACGTGAACGCCACAGGGGCGGTGAGCCGAGCAGAGCAGCACTAGCGATTGCGACGACAACACCATTAGCAGCAGTATCACGCGTTGGCAGGAGCAACGTGCACGAGCGGCAGCGACGCAGCAGCAGCTTGCAACAGTGGCAGCAGCGAGCAGTAGCAGCGAGCAGAAGCAGCAGCGTGCAGAAGCAACCAGCTATGCAGTAGCAGCAGCAGTAGCAGCCACAGTAGCAGCAACAACCTCAGCAGCAGCAGCAGTAGCACCAGCAGCAGCAGCAGCGGCGGCAGCAGCCGCAGCAGCAGCAGTAGCAGCAGCGTGCAACAGCGTGCAGAGCGAAAGAAAAAAAAAAGAGAAAAAAAAAGGAGGGCAACAGTAGCAAGCAGCAGCAGCTGCTGCTGCGCAGAGCAGCAGCAGCAGCAGGAGCAGCAACAGCATCCACAGCAGCTGCACCTGCCGCTGCAGCTGCTGCTGTCACTGCGAGGAGGGCCTCGCAGCCCTCCTCTGAAGGGGGGGGGCCTCTGAGGGGGCCTGTCGACCCCGTTCGCCACCCCCCCTTCTCCCTCCTTTCTCCCCTTCTCAAGGGGGCCCCTCGGAGGGCCTTGCCGAGCCCCTCCGAGGGGCCCTTCGGAGGGCTCGTGGGCCCCCTCGGCCCCGTCAGCCCTGTCGGCCCCGTTGGCCTCGTGGGCCCCCTCGGCCCCGTCGGCCCCGTCGGCCCCGTCGGCCGACCGACGGAGGGGCCGGGTCAGAGGGGCAGACAGGACCCCCCCCTCTCGCTCCCTCCTCCCCCCCACACCCACTCGCTTACTCGCTCGCTCAGCGAGCGAGCGTGCACGGGAGGGAGGGCCGGACAGGCCGGACCCCCCCCCCCCCTCCTGATTTCTCCGTTTGCCCACCTTCTGGGCAATCGAGAAAAGGGGGGGGGACGAGTAACAAAAAATACGAAAAGGGGTACGCTTGAAAGAAAAAAAGAAAAAAAAAGAAAGGAAGGAACACAAAAGAAGAGAAAGGCGAGGGCTTCAGGCGAGCAGAGGGGATCACAAGCGAAAAAAGGGGGGGGTGGTGGCTGCAGACACAACACACTAATAAAGGGGCCGGGAAAAAAAAGGGGGGGAATCGTCCACATACTACCGCCCCAGCAGTAGCAGCTTTCGTCGCAGCCATAGCGGTGGCAGGTGGAGTTGCAACCACTACTTAGTGAGGGACAGTTGCAGCTATGTTTCTACTTCGTCCTTCCCCACTGACGACGGCTTGTGCATCAGCGGCTATTTCCACTTCGAGACGTGTCCTAGACAAGCGTCTCCCTTGGGCCCGTGGATTGGTGCACGCACTTCACCCCGTGGGATCGACGGCGGATTCGAGTCTTACCGTCTCCGAGGGCTGGGTCGTCTACCGCTTGGAGCAGCAGCCACACCTGCAGCCGCCGCCCCTTCTCGTCTCGGAGCAGTCTTTACTCCATTCGTGGCAGCAGCATTGGTTGCCGCGGCTAGTCAGACTCTCGTCTCCGGGTGTGCTGTGGTAGTGCAGCTCTTCCCGTCTGGTCACGTTTGCTGACCTAGATGCCGTGACCTCCAAGAGTGATTGTACCTACGGGCCTCATTCTCTCCCGTGGCTTGGTGTTTACCACCGGGAGTAGGTTCCCTCGGCACCTATCCATCGTCCAGCGTACGAGATGAGTGCGGGGAAATCTGAGCAGGCGCCCTGCGCATTCGCCTGCTACTACTGTGGTGATGGACGTCATGGTTGGCGTCGCTGTTGGACGCGCCCTCCCGG
>SZWC01012565.1:3707-14521 GCA_023375785.1 Penium margaritaceum | reverse complement strand
CCCCCCCCCCCCCCCCCATTACTCGCTTGATGCACGAGGGACGATGCAGGAGAGGTGGATGCAGAGGAGGAAGAAGAAGGTGAGGTAGAGGAAAGAGCTGTGGTCGTGGCCACAGTGGCGGCACGATGAATGCGTTTGTTCTGGAGGGCACTCCACTCGTCAGTGAGGCGCTGGGCGGTGAACTCCCAAAGGGCACCAATGCCCGGTGGTGAATCAGTGGGCACAGGTTCAGTAGCAAGACGTTCAAGCTCAGAGGCTTTCACCTCCTTGAAAATGTCAGACAGTTCAGGGATGAGACCGTTGACAATGGACAGAACGATCGACAGCTGCCCAGGGGAAGCTTTGCCGAGATCCTTTAGCAGACGCAGACTGCGAGCCCAATAGGCGTCTGTGGTCTCATCAGCACGCATGGACAGGGTGTTGAACTGAATAGTCAGCACGCTCTGTGTTGCGTGACCAGTAACAATGGTGTGATGCTTGATGAGTGCGTAGGCACCGACAGGGTTAACGGGTGTGTGACGTGCAGTGTCAGCGTTGTAGGATCCGATCTCATCAGTGAGGTCATCAGGGTCAGCGCGAATGAGTGCACGGACAGCGCGCGCAGACTCAGCATCAGTGGGAACAAAAGGGGGGTGAGCAGTGGGGTTAGGTGGGTGGTAGTATTCCCAAAGCTGCTCACCTTGCGCCCAAGCGCTGAAGCGAACCTCCCAAGATGTGAAAGAGAGGTTAGAGGTAAAGTGAGGTGGTGTGGAGTCAACGTCCGGCTTGCGGTGCGCAGGCTCCACGAGGGCTTTAGCAGCGGTGGCGCCTGCAGTGGCTGCGGCTGCCACGGGGTTCGTGTGCTGAGAGCGAGCACTGGTAGAGGCGGAAGCGGGGTTGGAAGAAAAGGCAGCAACGATGTCAGCAGCAGCAGATAGTGCAGGAGTGGAGTGCAAGACAGGCTGTAGGCGGTTGAGGACAAGGTCGGCAATGTGATCTGCATACGTGTCCTCATCACCCTGCTCAGCACGCAATTTGTCTTCAGCGGCACGCTGTGTAGTGAGCGCTGCTTGGAGAGCTGCTCGCTCTTTGCGCAGCTCTTCCTACAGTGCCGCATACTGGTCGTCATCAACTGGCATGACGTGCAGCGCAAGAGACTAACAAGATTTTCCGGGCAGAGTTTCCCCTGCCCCAGTGGACGTGGAGAGATAAGAGTAGGTCTGCAGTGGTGACGCTACACAGCCAAAGGAAGGGAGGTGCAAGCAGACACAAAGAGTAGAAGAAGAGAAAGGCAAGCAAGATCCAAGTAGTGGGAGAGAGGTTGCTCACCCAGTCTAGCGGTGCAGACTGAACAAAGGAGACAGTGCTGCGGCAGCTGACGCCGCAATGACTGCTACTGAAGAGGAAGCAGACACGATGAAGTAGGCAACTCCAGTGAGGCTACACCGGTGAGAGATGACACGGCTGTTGCAGCTGTGACCAAGAGGCGGACCTGAGGGCCAAAGGATGAGGATGTTGCAACAGTCGACACTTGAGCGGTGGAGTCGCGAATGGATGTGACCGCACTGGAGAGAGACATGGCTGCCGAAGCTGCTGCGGATGCAATGGAGTCAGCTACGGCTGCAATCTGAGTGGCGATATTGACAGTGGCTGTAGCAAGAGGGCCCTGATCAACTGCTGTGGCAGTGTAAGTGTCAATTGCCCGTCCGGCTGCAGTGGTAGCAAGTGCACGTGCCGCACGAGCCGTGGCCGCAAAAGTGGATGCAACGGCCGAGCTAGAGACAAGCACGGTTTCCAGCACTGAGAATGTGTCAGGGGGTATAGGGACAGATGGTGCTGACTGTGACGCTGCTGGTGAGGCAGTGCGGTGGGCAGAGTCCTTTGTCCGCTGTCTACATGTTGCTTCCAAAGTTGGTGCCATCCCAGAGTGGGCAGCACGAAGACGCAGACTTTACTGACGTGTTCTACGTGCAACAGGTGAGCTTACAGGTGATGTAGGGCGACGTTGCTCACGTAGTGGCCCCGTGGCTGGTGCGTTCTGCACAGTTGGAGAATCGTCGGACGCGGACTGGCAGTAGGTTGCGTACTCCGCTGCGTCGGTATGCGCAAGGTGCTCAACATGGTCGTAATCCTCCCCCGGATGGTAGCCAGCGTTGTGACACCGGCTGGGACGCTCCCACACACGCAGCTGCTCTGCCTCGTAATGCGCGAGTATCTCGTCTGTGCGTGCTTGCTCACGCCAACCCCTCGGGGACAAGGGGATAGGCTCTGACTCCGGTGGTGAAGCCAGGGCGGCACTGCAAGCCGCAGATGCGGCTGCCGGTGTGGCTCAGAAGGAGACGAGGTGCTAATGAGAGCAGCACCTGGTGCGAGAATGCACTCGGACTCGGTAGTGACTCCGAGATGCGGAGCCGGAGGCGAGAGACGAGAGACGAGAAGCCGTGGGTAGGCGAGAAGCCTGAACCCACTTGGGAAGAGATAGTCCCGATGAAGCTGCTGCGGGAAAGGAGATGAGGGACGCACGGGTTCGGGTACGGGGCTAGGGATCAGAGTGAGCACCACACTCAGTCCAGAAGGGCCACGGTAAAGTGATGTCGTGATGAGGCATCACATGGTGTGGTGCCACGTGCTGAGGTTGCGAGAAGCAGGTGTAGACGACGAGACGTCGTTGTACTAGCTCGGCGTCTCTATTCCACGGGTCCCGAATCGGAGAAGCGGATGGTGGGATCCCTCCTGCTCTGATACCAGTAGGTAGCGGCAAGAGTCCGCCTTAAGCTCTCACATGACAGTCTAGGAGGAGAAGCATCCATGGACCGGGTGAGGCAAGAGAGCCAGTTAACAAAACCCACGAGAGAAAACTACAGCAAGTCAGTGAGTAACGAGCAATCGAGGTTTTAGCCGCGGTTGGCCAGGCCACCCACTCGAGTGACTCGAAGTGGGGCCCAGTCGCCACCCCGGGGTTGAACCTGTTGAAGTTCGTTGGTCACTCACACATTTCTTCCCCTCGTCTCCACCCCCGTGCACACAATTGTACAGATTGATTGACATGGCCTCACCTGGAGAGACGCCAAGCTATTCTACCATGGCTGACGTCTCGGGCGTTCTTCTTCCAGGAGTGTTGTCTGACACTTCCGTGGCCATAACCTGACTCTCATTACTCGTGGGACAGATGCTAGGGCCCGTACTCTTTGACTGCCGTGCCCTGCATCTTACTTGCCTTGAGTGTCTCATGGGGAGCTGCATTACCCGGGTGCTGATCCTTGGGGGCCACCCTGCCGGGTTTTACTCGTGCAGTGGTGCGTAGCCGCCGCTTGGCTTTATGCTGAGCGGTCGGGCTCGACCCCCGGGTGGCGGTGTGCATCCGCCAGGGCGTGATGCCCGAGGCGAGTGCACACTCACCGGTCACTAAGTCTCTCTCGCTCCTCTCACTTCTCTGTCTTGGTTCAGTTGAGTTAATGAAGGCAAGTGTTCCCGCATCCATGGCGTCAACTACACCTCGCCCGTTGATGCATGCTTTCATATGCTGCTCCTAGGATGATTCCCAGCAGCTACTGGTATCACAGCAAGTGTGACTCTTCCACGGCCCATCGGTCCTCGGGACAAACGCCGGTGCATCTTCCGCACCCGTGGCACTCTTGGCCACCCAACACCATCATGGCTTGGGAATCTCGTCACCATATCTCCGTACCGAGCAGTAGCATCTAGCAGGCTCTCAGTGCCGCCTGCTGACTTACCTGCAGCAGGCCGCACAAGATCGTGCACGACCGCCCTCGCAGCATGCACTCTCCAAACCATCTCAGCACGGAGGTATCGAGACTGCTCGCGGTCACGCCCAGCTTAGCGCACTCTCTCATTGTGCCTTAGCCCGCACAGCTCTCCTCTGCTGCGCTCTGCAGCCCGCGATTGCTCCCATTTCTCGCAGTTGCGCATTGGCGGACAGTCACTTGGTGCCACCTCTGTCGACACCGCATCCATTTTTGTGCCCCGGCTACACTTAGCTTCTTCGTGAGCCGCCACACTGGATTCTCCGCCTCTGGATGGCCCTCTCAACGAGGAGCTCCACTCACCCCGAACAGCGGCACGCCACGCCGACGACGGGTCAGAGGTCTATCACTCTCCCTCTCCTCCGGACACAGCCACTCCCCTGTGGTTTCGCATGCTAGACACTGACTACTGGCGCGACAAATTGGCTGCACTTGACGAGAGGGAGGCTGCTACGCGGGAGGAGGAAATCAGTCGTCAGGTGTACGCACCTGAGGATCTCCCACCATCTCCACCTCTTCCTCCAACCATGCAACCGCCCACCGGCACGCAGTCTTCCAGCCCGGCATCAGCCTCTAACACTACATCTTCATGGGCACCTACCACAGCAGCAACTGCTGAACCATCATTTCCTCCGGAGGCCCCAGGTGTGATCCCGGTTCTCGCGGTTCACACCGACTCTGTTGGCTTGGCAGGTGCAATCCTGGACGCAGCCGCAGGTGCAGCAGCAACCTTTGCAACGACTGCTCGGGCTTGCAGGGCTCCCACTCAGACCGCCATTGGTCGTGCTACTGAAGCCTATGCTCACACGACAACTTCTCTCACACTGCTTACCACGGCAGCAGCCAACATTGCCACCCAGATCACAGTAGCAGCAGCATATGTTGCCACTGCCGCCTCATCTGCTGCAGACTCCACCGCGGCCGCCGTCGCCTCCATTTGTGCGTCCACTACATCTGCAGTCTTGACCCTGACTGGTGTTCGGCGAGAGCTTACCCTGCACGTCAC
Source organism: Penium margaritaceum (assembly GCA_023375785.1). Classification (NCBI taxonomy): domain Eukaryota; kingdom Viridiplantae; phylum Streptophyta; class Zygnematophyceae; order Desmidiales; family Peniaceae; genus Penium; species Penium margaritaceum. The sequence goes on along the minus strand of SZWC01012565.1, from coordinate 9,772 downwards.
CACCGGCGTTCTGGTTGCGTCAGCATCTGCAGCCGTGGCTGGGGCTACGGTTACTAGGCTACTTTGTCTCACTGTGGCAGTTGCGGGGTGGGTGGCCGTCCTCTCCACTTCAGCAACAGCAGTGGTGCCACCCCTCTTCGCCCTGCTGCCCCAGCACTACAGCGGTGAGCGCCTCCTCACCTCACGCACTCTGCATTGCATCCATTCTCTACCTCCTTCTCTCTCCTTCTCCCATACTCTTGAAGCATGCCAGGACCAGAGGAAACCATAGAGGCTCTTCAAGCCGCCCTTAGCGAAGCACAGGCAGCACGTCGCAAGGCAGAAGATGAGCAGTTTAGGAATAGTGAGGCACAGCACGAATTAGCTACCACAGTGGCCACCCTAGTCATAGACCGCTTGCGGGCCGTTCCAGCTCTTGCAGCTGTTCTCCCTTCTGATGACACGACATCTGCTGACTCCTCTGTACCACCCAGCAGTGCTGTTCCCAACTCCTCCTCTCCCGCTCTCTCAGCAGCTGCCTTAATTCGGGCACTCCTACCCACACGACAAAGGGACTTTGAAACTCCACCACCACAGTTCACATCCAAGCTGACCTTCACCTCCTGGGAGACGTGCTTCAGTGCGTGGGCCCAAGGAGAACAGTTGTGGGAATACTACTCACCCGCAAAGGCACCGTTTGTGCCACGACCCGCAGAAGCAGCCCGCGCCGTTCGTGCCCTCATCACCGCCGGTCCAGAAAGCCTGCTTGACGACATCGGTACGTACAATGCAGATCCCATCCGCGGCACTCCAGTGGATCCTGTCGGTGCATACGCTCTCATTCGTCATCGCAAAATAGTCACCGGGCATGCTGCCCAGAGTGCCCTGACCGTTCAGTGTAACACCCTGTAAATGCGCGCTGATGAAACTGCCGACGAGTATTGGGCGCGAAGTTTGCGTCTGTTGCGTGACCTTGGCGAAGCTGCGCCTGGTCCCCTATCTGCCTGCTTGTCCATTGTAGCTGGACTGATCCCTGAACTCTCAGATCTCTACCTACATGTCTCACAAGCAGAACTTGAGCGTCTTGCCTCCTCACCCCTCCCTGCGGACACTCCCCCAGGGATTGGACCTCTCTATGACTTTACAGCCTCCCATCTCACAGACTGGTGGAACAGTCTCCAAAACAAGCACATGCATCGCGCTGCCCTCGATGGCGTGACCACCTCCTCTTCCTCCCCTACAGCTGTTTCTACTCTCTCTTCCTCCAACTCCTCTGCTGCCTCTCATGTGACTCAAGCAACGGCCCGTGGTGGAGGCGGTGGCTCACACCACAGCGGGGGCCGAGGTGGGGGAAAGGGGCGTGGGGGTGGTCGCAAAGGCAAGGGGAACTCCTCTGCCGCTCCCATTGGCTCTGAAGTCACCTGCTGGAACTGTGGTGCTGCTGGCCACTCTGCGCCCAAGTGCCCAGCCCCACGTGATGATGTCCGTTTGGCATCATCCATGCCAGCTCATTGGGCCCGCACTGGCGTCGTACCCTCTACAGCCGCAGTAAAAGCAACCGTGGCCTCTCCGTCCTCTTCCACCTCAGCGTCCGCCCTCTCCACCACGTCCGCACCACTTCAGCCGGCTCCTTCACCTCCCAGCACTTGGGGCTGGATTCCGCCCCCTGGAGGACCCCCTTACCATGGACCGCCCTCCTCGCACTACTCAGCACCGTCTTGGACGCGGGATGACGGGCCGTCATCTGATCGCTCATCCGAGCGGTCCTCTGACCGTTCCTCAGACCGTCGTGACGAGGAACGTGCCCTTGAGCGCCGCCTCGTTGAGCTTCTCCACCTTCGTTCTCAGGGAGGTGAGAGTGTGAGTGACCAATGTCGTGGATCTGTCTGTGAGTCTGATGCCACTCTCCGGGGTGCAGCATCTGGTGGGGTACAAGGGGACATGCCTGCTGTTCGTGATTGGATTGAGGACTGGCAGTCTCATACGTTTCCCACACACCTTGGCGCCCCTCACCCTTGTCGTCTCGTACCTCTGTTGCCATCTGCCTTGTTCTCCCAACCACTTGTGCGGCTCCAGGTCTCTGGATCATTGATTGAGGGGCCACTCATCACATGACATCTTGTCGTTCCTCCTTTGTCTCCCTTGGCCCAGTTGGCTCTGTCCGCTCTATCCGCACTGACTCGGGGCAGCTCCTTCCCGTTCATGGCGTTGGCGTTGTCAAGTTTGTTGGCCTTGGTGGCACTGTGTATCTCCCTGACGTATTGTATGTTCCTGACCTGGAGGTCAGTCTGCTCTCTTTCACCACCCTCGATGATGAGGGCATGGACTTCTCGTCCAGCCATGGAATTGCATCCATCTCTTTGCGCTCATCTGGGCATGTTGTTCTCCGCGGCATACGCTGTGACAGGCTTTTCGTGTGCCACTCTCCCTTTCCTCGTCTTCCGCTGCGTCTGCCTTCGTTTATGTGGCACCATCTCTGTCACCTGCTCACACTGCACTCTTGCATCGCCGGTTGTGTCATCTTCACACTGCTGCCATCCAACGCCACTTGCGCCTCCAGCCTGCTGTCGGCCTTGATCCCGCCACCTTTGCGCCCCCTTGTTCCACCTACTGTCTTGATTGTGCCTCTGGCAAAATGCACCGGTCTCCGTTCACCTCTTTAGAGTCCACTACCTCTCATCCTCTTGACCTTGTTCATGCTGACGTGATGGGCCCCCTTCCTCACACATTCCTGGGTGGTCTAGGTCGCTATGTCCTTTGTCTCACAGATGACTTTTCCCGCTACCGGTGGGTCTTTGCCCTCCGCCACAAAAGTGATGTCACTGACGTCATTGAAGACTGGCTTCCTCAGGCAGAACATGCCTGTCTCCGTCCTCTGCGAGTGTTTTGCAGTGACCGTGGTGGTGAGTTTCTTGGCCCCACCTCCCGCTTTCTCGAGTCTCGTGGGGTTCGTCTTGAGTGCACAGCTCCCTACACCCCGCAACAAAACGGTGTGTCTGAACGTTGGAACCGCACTCTTGCTGACGGTGTTCGCTCTGTTCTTTCTGAGTCCGGTCAGTCTCCGTTGTTCGCCTTCGAAGCCATGTCCTACATGACATGGGTGTGGAACAGGATTCCTCATGGTCCTCTCCCTCACACTGTCACTCCTTTCGAACGCTGGACAGGTCGTCGTGCTGACTTGCGCCTTGCGCGTGTCTGGGGCTGCCTTGCCTCTGTCTGGCTTCCGGCCGACCACCGCGATGGAAAACTCTCCCCTCGTGGTCGTCTCTGTATCTTCCTCGGGGTATCCCCCTTCTCTAAAGCATGGCGGTTCTGGGACCCCTCCCGAAGCCGCGTCATCGAGTCTCGGGATGCACTTTTCTTTGAACACTTGTTCGAACGCGACGTCTCTTGTCTCTCTGGGCCTTCTCCTCCGCTTGGTCAGGCTGGGGGTGGTCTGTCCTCTCCTTCTGAGTTCTCTACTCTTCCCTCTACGCATCCCCCGGCCCCCTCTCCGTCTCCTCCTGTCGCGTCCTCTCCCTGTCACGGTGCACAGCCTGTCTCTCATGCTGTACCACCGGTCTCTCCCGCTCTCTCCGCTGTGCCCAGCTCTTCTTCTCCTCTTTCACACTTCCCTTCTCCTGATCCCGCCTCTCCAGCTATCTCGACACGCACTCCTTCTGCACCTGTCTCTCCAACTGCTGCTGTGCAACCAGCTTCTCCCGTCAACACTGCACATGACACCTCCTCTATCCCGGTTCCGTCTATCTCCACGAAGCCTGTTCCACCCGTGTCACCCTACACACGCGGAGGTCGTCTTCGTGCTCTCCCTTCTCAGTCCCACCCTGTCGTCTCTGGTGACCCGGGCCTCCGTGCTCTCCGTCTAATGGCCTCTGGTCTGTCTGTCGCAGCTTCTGTAGTCAACCCTAGCACCGCCCTCGGCTACTCCCTGATTGAGCAGGAGTTTCACTCTGCCCTCTCATCGTCAGTTGCTGGGTATGTTGCCTCCTGCCTTGCCACAGCTGGCCTCTCTACACTTCCACCGGAACCTTTTACAGTACAGGCAGCGCGTGCAGCCACAGACTCCTCCCTATGGGAGCAGGCCATGAAGGCTGAACTCGACGCATTGTCGGAGCACAATGTGTACGAGCTGGTGGATCTACCCCCAGGCCGCAAGCCCGTTGCGGCTAAGTGGGTGTACCGCCGCAAACTTCGCCCAGACAACACGGTGGAAAGGTACAAAGCACGACTCACTGCAAAAGGGTTCTCTCAGATCCCTGGAGTGGACTTTGACGAGACATTCGCGCCAGTAGGCCGATACACCACTGCCAGGGCACTGCTCAGTCTAGTCGCCCAGCGTGACTGGGAGTTGGAGCAGATGGACGTCAACAATGCCTTTTTGCACGGCAAATTGGATGAGGAAATCTACATGGTCTAGCCACCAGGTTTCTCAGATGGCACAAACCGTGTGTGGCGACTGCGTAAAGCTCTCTATGGGTCAAGCAATCACCCCGCTGCTGGAACCAAGAGATCACAGCAACTCTGGAAAAGGGTGGCTTCAGAAAATGTCCAGTGGACCCTGCCCTGTTTCTCAGTTCCCCTTCACAGCCGTTGGTGGTCATTCTCGTGTATGTTGACGATCTCCTCATTGCATCTCCCAACATGTCCGCAGTCTCCGCGACTAAGTCTCTCCTCCAAGCAGCCTACAAAATGAAAGACTTGGGACCGGCTTGAGTCTTCCTGGGCATGGAGCTTGAGCGAGACCGAGCACGCCGCACTCTGTACGTGCACGAGGCTGCGTATGTCCGCAGCCTTGGGGAGCGCTTCCATGCTCTCCTCACTGGAGCACCCTCTACCTCTACACCCATGACTCCTACTGGGCATTCACTGCTGAAGTCTCAGGATCCATCCACACTGGGGGAGAAAGTTGACTTCACTGACTATTTGAGGGTCATAGGGTCGCTGATGTACCTTGCTACCACCACCCGGGCCGATGTGGCCTTTGCTATCAACTTCCTCTCTCAATTCTCCCAGTGTCCACAAGAGCGGCACCTGTACGCTGCTCTGCGAGTTGTGCACTATGCTCTCTCCACACCACGTGTCGGTCTCTTCTTCCGGGCACAACCCTCTCTTGTGGTTGACGGTTTCACTGACAGTGACTGGGCACATGACCCTGATGCACGCAGCCGCACAGGTTACATCTTCATGGTTGGTGGAACGGCGGTCTCATGGAAAAGTGGCAAGCAGGGCTGCGTCGCTCGCAGCACTGCTGAGGCTGAGTATGTGGCACTTGGCGCAGGCACATGTGAGGCCGTTTGGCTGTGTCGTCTTCTCCAACACTTGCGTGTTCCCATTCGTTGCATCACTCTGCATTGTGACAATCAGAGCACCAAGGCCATTGCTGAAAACAGTGGCATGCATCACTCACGCACCAAGCACATTAATGTGGAGCATCATTTTGTTCGTGAGTGCATCGCTGCTGGCATTGTTCGAGTTGCATGGGTGGACACACGATCTCAAAGAGCAGACTTTCTTACCAAGGCTCTCAGTCGTAACGTTTTCAAAGTGCTGCTCACGCTGTTGGTCTCATCTGTCCCCATAACCTTGGTTGAATGTGTCTCCCCAGTCTTGTGTTATTATGCGCCTGTGTGTGTGTGGGGTTGATTGCCTGCGGGTCATGGGGGAGTGTTGAAGTTCGTTGGTTACTCACACATTTCTTCCCCTCGTCTCCACCCCCGTGCACACAATTGTACAGATTGATTGACATGGCCTCACCTGGAGAGACGCCAAGCTATTCTACCATGGCTGACGTCTCGGGCGTGCTTCTTCCAGGAGTGTTGTCTGACACTTCTGTGGCCATAACCTGACTGTTATTACTCGTGGGATAGATGCTAGGGCCCGTACTCTTCGACTGCCGTGCCCTGCATCTTACTTGCCTTGAGTGTCTCATGGGGAGCTGCACTACCCGGGTGCTGATCCTTAGGGGCCACCCTGCCGGGTTTTGCTCGTGCAGTGGTGAGTAGCCGCCGCTTGGCTTTATGCTGAGCGGTCGGGCTCGACCCCCGGGTGGCGGTGTGCATCCGCCAGGGCGTGATGCCCGAGGCGAG
>SZWC01012564.1:63111-74682 GCA_023375785.1 Penium margaritaceum | reverse complement strand
TGTTGCGGTACATATTTCAGGTGGAGGACGAGTTCACGTCGCGCGTGCAGCACGTGCTGGTGGGGCACAAGGGCACGCTCTCGTTTGTGGCGTGGAGTCCCGACGACAGCATGCTCGTGTCGTGTGGCAGCGACAACCTCGTCAAACTGTGGGACACGCGCACGGGCGCGTGCCTTCACACACTCTCCAAGCACACCGATGTGAGAAGAAAAAACATTTCTCTGAACGTCGTCGAAAATGCTGTGCAAGTTTTCAAAAAAAAGTTGTTTTCTCCACGCTTTCCGGACACACTCTGAGGTGAGGTGCCGCGAAGTGTAAGAATTGTTTGAACATTTTGTTGGACGCGTAGGGGGATTCTGTCCTGTGTCTGAATCGAAGAAGACTTGTGGAGATGGAAATAATGTCCTTCCACAGTAACAAGTAACCAGACGTTGCTTACTTTCAGACGTTTCTCTCTTTCTTGTCTTGAGCTGCATAGCAGCGGTTAAGAATTGTTGCTTCGACCGTTTTGCTTTGACTTGGAAGAGGCCTTTTGTTTTCCAAACCTACAAACTTCTAGCCAACATCTTGTCGCTTTGTGCTGCCTCGTGGGTGTGTAGGAATCGTTGCTTAGACCGTTTTGCAAAACGTCTAATATGCGCATGCTATTTCATCCACCCTCCCCCAACCCCCTCTTCCACCCCCCCTTTCTGCACGTGTCCTCTCAAAACGCAGTCGGTGACAGCATGCGCATGGTTCCCATGCGGACGACGGTTCGTGTCCGGCGGCATCGACAAGTCGCTGCATGTGTGGGACATCGATGGCAACGAGGTCTCGCTGTTGGGGTCCTTCTCCTCCTCTTCGGCAGATGAGCAGCAGCAGCAGCTGAGAAGCAGCAGCACCAGGCTAGCGGGACCTAGCGGGAGCGGCAGCATGGTCAAGTGGCCATCGGGGAGGGTTCCACGCATCAACGATCTTGCCATCAGCCGTGACGGAAAGCGCATGGTATGGTGTGATGTGTGGTGTGGTGTGGTGTGTGGTGTGGTGTGGTGTGTGGTGTGTTGTGTGTGGTGTGTGGTGTGTGGAGTGTGGTTTGTGGTGTGTGGTGTGGTGTGGTGTGGTGTGGTGTGGTGTGGTGGGGTGTGTGGTGTGGTGTGGTGTGGTGTGGTGTGGTGGGGTGTGGTGTGGTGTGGTGTGGTGTGGTGTGGAGTGGTGCGGTGCGGTGCGGTGCGGTGCGGTGCGGTGCGGTGCGGTGCGGTGCGGTGCGGTGCGGTGCGGTGCGGTGCGGTGCGGTGCGGTGCGGTGCGGTGCGGTGCGGTGCGGTGCGGTGCGGTGCGGTGCGGTGCGGTGCGGTGCGGTGCGGTGCGGTGCGGTGCGGTGCGGTGCGGTGCGGTGCGGTGCGGTGCGGTGCGGTGCGGTGCGGTGCGGTGCGGTGCGGTGCGGTGCGGTGCGGTGCGGTGCGGTGCGGTGCGGTGCGGTGCGGTGCGGTGCGGTGCGGTGCGGTGCGGTGCGGTGCGGTGCGGTGCGGTGCGGTGCGGTGCGGTGCGGTGCGCTGCGGTGCGCTGCGGTGCGCTGCGGTGCGGCGCGGCGCGGCGCGGCGCGGCGCGGCGCGGTGCGGTGCGGTGCGGTGGGGTGGGGTGCGGTGGGGTGGGGTGGGGTGGGGTGCGGTGCGGTGCGGTGCGGTGCGGTGGGGTGCGGTGCCGTGCCGTGCGGTGCGTTTCGTTGCGGCACGGGGCGGTGCGGTGCGGTGCTATGCTGTGCTGTGCGGTGCGGTGCAGTGCTGCACAGCGAGGCACCGCGCGACGCGGCCTGGTGCAGTGCGGTCCGGTCCGGTGTGGTGCGGTGCAGTGTGATGTGGTATGGTGTAATGTGGAGTGGTGTAATGTGGTGCTATGGTATGGTGTGGTGTTTGCATGGATGTGCAGCTGATGGTGTGCGTGTATTGTTACTGGTGTATGCATGTGTGACTAATGGTGTGTGCATGTGTGACTGATGGTGTATGCATGTGTGACTGATGCTGTGTGCATGTGTGACTGAGGCTGTATGCATGTGTGACGGATGGTGTGTGCATGTGTGACTGATGGTGTGTGCATGTGTGACTGATGCCATGTGCACGTGTGGGTGGGCTGGCTGTCTTGGAGGACATTGATCTTCCTTTGCACTTGCTGCTTCCACGCTTCCACCGCAGGTCAGCATTTGCAACGAGAGGGAGATCATTGTGGTTTCCCTCGACGACGGCACCACACACTCAGTCACAGAGGAGAAGTGCATCACTTCTCTCAGTATGTCGCTCGACAGCCGCTCCATCCTTGTCAACCTCTCCAGTGGATTCATCCACCTGTGGGATCTTGACACCATTTGCTCTGGTAGCAGCACCAGCAGCAGCAGTAGGAGCAGCAGCAATGAGGCCAGCAGCAGCAGAGGTGCTTCTGCTCCTGCTGCTTCTGCCACTACTGCTGCCAGGAGCAGCGCCGCAGCTGGAGCTGCTGCCAACCAGTCTGCTGCAGCAGTAGGAGCGCCTACTGGAACGGGCGGATCCAGATTTGCTTCTGCGGCAGGACGTGCTGCTGCTGTTGCTGCTGCTGCAGCAGCTGCAGCTGCTGCTCAGGGGGTGAATCCAATACCTACCTTTGGCAGTGGTGGTAGTGAGAGGGCGTGGTGGCAGCAGCCGCACCATCCGTACCACTACCACTATCCGCACTATCACTCCTCTGGGTACTTTCAGTACCAGCAGGCGGTGGCAGCTGCTGCTGTGGCAACTGCTGCAGCAGCAGAGCAGCAGCCTCCTTCCTCTCCTCTGGTGCAGCGGTCGGAGCAGGAGCCTCGGCCGTCATTCAAGTACAAAGGGCAGGTCAGTAGCGGGCTCTTTGTGCTTGGAAACGACGTTCTTGTTCTGTTCTTGTTCTGTGCTTGTTCTGTTCTTGTTCTGTTCTTGTTCTGTTCTTGTTCTGTTCTTGTTCTGTTCTTGTTCTGTTCTTGTTCTGTTCTTGTTCTGTTCTTGTTCTGTTCTTGTTCTGTTCTTGTTCTTGTTCTGCTTCTTGTTCTTGTTCTGTTCTTGTTCTGTTCTTGTTCTGTTCTTGTTCTGTTCTTGTTCCGTTGTTGTTCTGTTCTTGTTCTGTTCTTGTTCTGTTCTTGTTCTGTTCTTGTTCTGTTCTTGTTCTGTTCTTGTTCTGTTCTTGTTCTGTTCTTGTTCTGCTCTTGTTCTGTTCTTGTTCTGTTCTTGTTCTGTTCTTGTTCTTGTTCTGCTTCTTGTTCTTGTTCTGTTCTTGTTCTTGTTCTTGTTCTGTTCTTGTTCTGTTCGTGTTCTGTTCTTGTTCGGTGATGCACATCTGGGGAATGAGCACATCATTCTTCTCAATCCTGCACCAATGATGCCCGCCGTATTGAAGGGCAAGACTGGGGGTCAGCCAGGTGATCTTTTGCAGCCAATGCTTTTTACTCTAGGTGTTAAGGGGCTTCAGGTAGGCGAGAGCCTTTGTAGGGGTGATGCTTTGACTTTAGGGGTGAAGGGGCTCAAGGCAGGAGAGAGCTTTTGTAGCCAATACTTTGACTTTAGGGGTTACCACCTGCACCAGCCCTTGTAAGAGGATGAGGGGCTGTTTGTCGCGGAAACTTGCTCTGGGTTGGAGTTTGTGAAAGGCTGCGGTTTGGTGGTTATTTCATGCCTTGTGGTGTTTGTCACCAGAACAGAAGCTGAGGGTCGAGCGCCACAGCTGCTGGAATCACCTTTCAATAGCAGTTGGACAGCTGCGGCTTGTAGCCGTTGCTGCGTTCCTGTGAGTGAGTGAGCGTGCTCGTGCTCGTGCCGTCTCTGACTCCTCCTCCCTGGTTCATTTTTTATCCTCTGATCCATTTGTTGGCTTGCATGTGTGCATGTGCAAGTGCAGGTGCAGGGACGGTTTGTGATCCGCTCGTGCTTTGGTGGCTCGCACCAGCTCTTCATCGTCAGTGGCAGCGAGGACTCCCAGGTGAGAAGTCCATGTCTCACACATATACACGCGCTGCCAACGTCTGACATGCAATCGCACTAGCCTGTAATCCTCCGGTTGCAGCGACAAGTCTTAGGTGAGAAGTGTGCCGAGCACCTGCCCCACAGCGCAAGATTGAGGCGGCTTCTGAACTGCAAGCGTGGTGCGCCGGCTGGTTCGACACGTGGCAAACACGGTGTTCGCAGGTGTGCTTTTCATTTGGACGTCGAGTGAAAAATGTGTGCCGGCAGATTCCACAGGAGTCCACAGTGGTTCCACAGGAGTCCACAGTGGTTGGTTCCACCACAGGAGTCCACAGTGGTTCCACGGGTGTGGGCAGTCATGCTTTCGACTTCAACGTTTCGCAAAGAGTCTGAGTGAAGAAAAAAATGTGCGCTGGCAGATGCCACACGTGGGGAGCACGGTGTAGGCAGGGACAAGCTGAGTCTGTATCCCTCAGCCCGTAGGGTGTGCAGAGTTGGCACCTGGAGTTGTGTTTTGGGCGACCGGTGCAAGAAGCAGATGGTTGCCCTGCATCGGCGGCACTCAGGACATTTTCTGATGGCTGCTCTCAGTTGCGATGCGAATATGGATGTGGCATTACGTGGCGTCACCGTGCCTTGTTTTGTGCTGGGAGAGGAACGTGAAGGAGGGGAGCCGGAAGAGCATCGATTCTTTTGATGCCGTGTCATAAACCTCCAAAACCCGTTCATTTGTTTCTCCACAACACTCGCTTGCAAAGCGCTCGAGAAACAAATGTCATACACTTCCAAAACTCCGTTGTCGTGGCATGTCTAGCTCATGCCTCCGTGGGCACACGACAGACAATTGTTCTCTTTAAGAAGACAGGGACACTTTTCTGCCTCTGTGGCTGATCCCCCTTCCCTCCCCATCCCCGACATCCCTTTTCCCCCACATCCCACACGCGTCCGCAGGTGTACATGTGGCACAGGCACACGGGGGAGGTGCTGCACGTGCTGTCTGGCCACGCAGGCACTGTCAACGCGGTGAGCTGGCCCGCTTCCCGCCCGTACATGTTTGCGTCGGCTTCGGATGACCGCACCATCCGCATATGGGGCCTGCCTCGTGCTGCTGCTGCTGCAGCCGCGGCAAAAGCCAAGGCGGAACGGACCCGAGCATTGGCGCATAGGTCACGAGCCTTCGCTGTGTAGAGCGTGCCTTGTGCTTTGTACAGGTTTGAGTGGTTGGACTGAGGCACCAAGATATTGATGAGGAAAGACAGGAAGTGCAATGCTACGTGTGTACTATAGAGGAGGGCGGAGGCACCTTGCCTTGCATACGTGCAGAGTAGGTCATGGTTTGGCCCGTGGCTGTGAAGTGTGTGTACATGTTCCAACAGTTGGCTTGTGTAGAGAATTGTTTACAATGGGCTCTTGTTTTGCATTGACATGCACAAATGCGCACATGGCTCCTCTACACAAAGGCTTGTGTCTTGAATTGCTCTTTGACGCATATGTGGAGAATGATGGAGCCCTCCATGGCGTGAAGAGATGGGGTAGGGGCACGGAGGCACATGCAACATGGATAGGTTATAAGGCTGGCCAGGCAACAGCACATCACTTGTTCGTGTGTGGCTGAGTGAACTTTTGAGGGGATCATGTCGAGCCTCTCAAACTGCGGTGGGCTCTTGTGCTAAGACATGCCACTTGCTGCACAACACACGACAGCATACCCGAAGACAGAGAAATCCATGGTACAATGGAACTCATTAGTAATGAGTGCTCTGCGGGATTTAAGGAAACGAGACGTGGGACCGATGAACTCATCGACTCGGTCACAGCAAGGTACGCGACGATTCCGATGGCAAGCCCTCTGAGCTTGGAAAAGCCAGGTCTCAACGATGTGTCACACATTCCTCTTTTGGCGAAGAGCAAACATCCTGCAAAAGTACTAAGGGTTCGGTCACCATATGCCCAGTTTTCGGAACTATATAGCTCATTCGCCCGTCGTCCTGCAAAAAATAACCCAGGTATCAACGGACCGTCGGAAATAACGCAGGTATCAACGCCGAGCGAGAAAGCAACCAGCCGCCCACGCGGTAAAAAATATTACTTATCCGGGAATCGACATTAATTAATAGCTCAGTAGCCCATGCACTATTCGTTCAGTCGTGAATAGTAATGGAGCGGAACCCCTTTGTACAAGCGCTGGTACGTCGCCAAACCTCCGGCGGAGGTGCGGCAGACGCTGATTGTTGGAAGAATATTGTGCACAAACCATGTTCTGTCGGACCTAGGTTTGACGCATATCGCTGTACGTTTGTGTACCATTTGCAAACAAAGTTTGTGTGCGTGGAGGCATTAGACGCGTGTCATCGGATATCTTTCTGACGAATGACATCGCGCCGGTAGTGGCAACCGAGGAGAACCTCATCAGCGTCACTGACTAGTCTGTACGCCAACCGCCACCTCCCTATTGACATGACCCATTTGGATGTGACGTAGTGGGAAGGGTACGGAAGGCCAACTGTGTCGCGAACCGACCTCAGAAAAGGAGTTCATGAGGTATTTTTACATCATTTGCAACTTGTCCTTGACGACGTTGTATTCATTTCCCAGCCATGGCGTCCTCGCACCACTTGTCGCTAAAGGAACGTCCATTGCCTCCGCTGGAGAAATGGGCGGGCCTCGTCGACGTCGTGTGGTGTGCAACGTTGTAGAGAGGGAAAGTTTTGACAGGACAAACAACGTTTTAGACGCGTTACATTCCTGAACCAAGGTATTTTTTGAAGTTCATAAGTCACCACTCGCGCATTTCGTAGTTTTCCTACACTACCTCCGTTTTCACGTTGAAACATGTCTGTTTCTGATCCGCTGAAGCTGCGAGGTCGTCCGATGCCGCCGCTCCAGTTGTGGGATGGAGGACCGGATGCTCCTCGATACGGTCCATGGGGTGAACTCCTTCCTCCACGACCCCGCATGGACCAGTTTGATGCATGGGTCGCGTGGAACAGCATTAAAAGCCTCTGGGATTCGAAGAATTTGGGGCCCCCTCCAAGTGATCCATTGGATATGTGCCACCTCATGTGTGTGAAGCTGCCACATTGCCGTCCTATCTGGTGCCCCCCACACTGGCAGCCATGGGTCCATCCGGATCCCCCATGGTGCGCTAGACTCTGACCACATTGGGTGGTTTATGAGTGGGTACAGGAGACATTTTGTTAGCATGCTTTATATCCAAAGTACTGGGCATTCTCATTATATTCTGACGTCGTTCTAATGAGCGCATGTCAGGTACCTTACATATTAATGCAATGTGTGCTGCACTGTATGAAACGAAACTGAGCGCACTGGCAGCTATTGCACCATCGGGATCCTTTATGCTGCGCAACACTCTGACGACATAGGGTGCTGTATGAGTGGGTAAAGGAGACATTTTGTTAGCATGATTTATATCCGAAGTACTGGGCATTCGCGTTATATACTGACGTATTTTTATTGAGGTCATGTCAGGTACCTTACATATGAATGCAATGTGTGCTGCACTATGTGAAACTGAGCAGTTCTTTGTCATGTAGACTTTCAACTGAGTTCTGGCCCAATGTTGGAGCTGCGCGTTTACGACCGCGTGGAATTTGTATTGTAAAATGTGTAATGTTGTCATTTGTTTTGAACCACATGAGCATGTTTATCTATGACATGGCGAGTCTGACAAGCACAAATCAATGTCTTTCCCTCTTACATTCCGAAGGAAGCAGACGTTGATAACACACTTGCACTACCACTCCATGCACACACGAGGTCACTGGAACGGACCTGGTTTTCCATTCACAATCCACCGCTGGACCTGTGGGGGTAGTGTGAGGATCCACCCAATAATGTCGCACATGGGGCACAATTGCAAAGGTCTGCCAGAAGACTGTGCATAGTCAGGATTAATGACCGTCCCGTCGTCAACGTCTTCTACTGCATCATAGAAGACGTCTTCCGGAGCGTAGTCTGATAGAACATCAATGTCAAACGGTTCAGGGCACGTGCTGTAGTACAGACTGAGCTGTACACGCCTCCACTCCGTGTGCAACCTCGACAGCACGTAACATGTGCCAGCTCCACATAGAAAAGAAGTCACCAGAGGGAGTGCTCCCGGGAAAACCGTGCAATCCATGATGAAAGAGGGTGAATGTTGGAGAGTTATACAAATGACTGCCATCCCTGGTTTTATACACTGGACACATGCTTTGGGGCTCGCCTGTGACACTAGTAGTAGAGAAATGTCTTCATTGTTACTGGAATGCAACAAGTGTAGCTTCACGCACAATTCCACTTCCTCTAACAGCAGTAGGACAACAAGGATTGAAGAAGGGTTTCCAAAGAATTTGTGGTTACATGTTGCAAAGGAACCAGTACACACTGGCAACTAACATAAGCACACACCTATGCTCTACACAGACATTGGGAGCCCACTGGCCAAACAGAGCAGACCGTCAGCCCACGACTTGCTTCCATACTTGGTTTGACATGAAGGCGTGCCACCCTGCGCCCCTGCACAGTGACATGAAAATGTTGTTAGGAAATGCATGTTTGTGTTTGCATGAAATGTAAAGTTGTACAACACAATGCAGTCAGCAGAAGTGGAATTTCTCACCTTAGATTCCAAGGGCATCCATGCCTCTTATTTTTCGGTCTGCGGACCTCTTCCTCTGCTTCATCCAATGCGTCCTCTTCATCTGCCTCTTCTCCTTCGTCACCCTCTGCATATTCGTCCAAACCGCCATGCTCCTCCATGAACCTGGCACTTTCAGCGTCGTGCTCTTCCTATGTGAGCAGTCCGGTCTCCGGCTCCGCCACATACCCCAGGGAGTCGTCACTGCCACTGTCGGACACGTTGTCGTCGAAGTCATCTGCGGCTGCCTCACCAACCTCGTCGTTGGTCGACGACCCCCTGGGTTCTGCCTTCGGGTCGTAGTCCGACGCGTCACTGTCGTTCGTAGCTCCCCCTTCCTCGCGCCCTGCCCCTCCCTCTCTCGCATCACGGGCAGCTCCACTTCCTGCTGCTGCCTCGCGTTCTGCACGTAGTGCGACTGCCGCTTCGTGAGGCCGAGGTGCAGGTGGGTTTGGACACATCTTCTTGGTGTGGCCCTTGCGGCCACACTTTGGGCAGATGAAGTTCCGTTTCCGCAGCGGCGCACGCTCCATGCGCGCGCTCCTTGGACGACCACGGCCACGGCGCGGACCTGGTTGGCCCCAGCCAGGCGGCAAAGGTTGGCTCAGTCCGGCAGCACTCAGCGACGGCATGGGGCTTTCGTAGGTCAGGCTCCAGTACCGTGCTGTCTTCCCGCGGGTCACGTGCGCAGTCGGGTCCTCACCCACTTCCATCATTGCAGCACAAGCATGCTGGCATGGCTGACCGAACTCGCGCCACCGATGACAGTCACAGGTTCCCATGGCAAGGTTCACGTGCCTCCGCACGTTAGTGGGGCCACAAACCATTGCCGACGATGGCCCCTCCATGACCACGTCGTAGTCACGGGGAACTGCAGAGTTTTTCAACAGGCGTTTCGCGGGAGCCGGGGCGAGAGTCTCGTTGCACTTGGCTATCTGCTCGCGGCGTTGCGCCATGATGCCCTGCACGAAGTAGTACACCTGCAGGAAGCAATAGAACGGGAACAACTTGCGGAGGCTCTTCAGACGAGCGTTGAGTGACTCTGAAGCGTTGCTTGTGATGTGCCCCCCGCGAGGCACGGGGCACATGTAAGAAGTCCACTTCTGAAGTGGTATGCCACCGGTTCCGTCCCTGCCTGGGATGAGGTACTCTGCGGCTCGTTCGCTCACTGCGTGTAGATGACGTGTAGCACGGTGAAACTGCTCGTGTGTCAGTGCTTGTGCGCACTTCCAGGCCCAGTATGCCGCCTTCTTGCCGAACTTGTCCTGAACGTTTCTGCGGAGATGCCATGTACAAAAGTGTGTGTTGCGCCGGGCAAATGTCTTCCCACGGCTTTCGCCAGTCCAACTTCACGGTCAGACACAATGACCGCACCTACAGAAGAAGCAGAGGGGTACGCTCGTGCCAGCTGCTTGCAAAACCACATCCAAGTCTCCTCATTCTCTGCGGACACCAGTGCCCACGCCATCGGGCATGCGTGGTCGTTTGCGTAAAAAAATTGTGCGACCAACATGACTTGCTTGTGGCCGTTCTTCAAAAAAGTGCCATCCATGGTGATGATCCTCCTGCTGTACTCCCAGCCCAAGCGGGTCGCGTCAGGGGCCACAAAGGCCCACTTGAACTTGTTCTGTGCGTCTTGCTCGGCCACGGCATGGGTAGCCGGGTCTACGCGTTTGAGCTGCACGAACACATGAGCACGGTATTACATGTTTGAACCCGGTAGGAGCCAAGACATGTGACGAAGAATGTGACATGCGTCGTGGGACGTACCTCGGCATAGAGGGCTGGAAACATGGCCCATGATTTCGCCTTTGTGTGCCCCATGTGGTGGGCCTGGGCCAAAGTGCTGGCACGGTACAGCGTAATGTTGGCCACCTGAATACCCGCAGCTTGCCTGATGATCGCTCTGAGCGTGGCAGGGGGTGTAGTCGACACCCGTGCCATCTGCTGCGAGATGTGCCGTGCAACCCAGTGTGTGGTACGGGCCAGGCTCCCACGGCCAATTACAGGGGTGCAGCAGTGGTCCTCTGTGACATGGGACAGCTTCACCGCCCCCAGCTTCGAAGAAACAACTGCGCGTACATGCCACGCGCAACCACGCCCGACAGTGTCAACGCAGCGCACGTCGATCCGTCCAGGCTCGCTGCGCACCCACTGTAGCCCAAAGCGGTTAGCCACCGCGTAGTCTTTGATGGCCACCCTACAAGCAGCCATGTTGCGATACTTCTTGCCCTCCACAAGGGCATCACCATCTGCCTTCATTTTCTTCGTCGTAGAATCGGGCGAGCTATCGGACGTGGTTGCAAAAGGAGACGACGCGCAGAAGGCAAAGCACAGTCATGAGAGTTCAGAGGGCTGAAAAGTGTGAACGAACATCCTGTACATGACCATGTTCGGCAAGTTCCGCGAGCACAAGTATGAAGAACACACAAGGGCAAGAGCAGGCTTGCAATACAAGATGAGAGTGAAGCAATTTAAAACCGGGACACACAAATTACCAGTGGAGCCACTAGGACATAGTACACGGTGCCTTGCCCATGTCTGTGTGTAAGGTGGAGCCTCGGTCTGCTCCGGGGAGCTTGGCTCCATTCAAAATAACCGCATGGTCTCCGCAGTCTCTTCGTCCAAACGTCTTTCCCATTCCTCATAATCACGGTCTCTGTTCAGCCAGAAGAAGAGTTCTTCCTCGGCACCTGATTCACGGATGAAATCGTGGTGTGCCGAAATGTGCGGCTGTGCTAGAGGATGCGCCGGAGAAAGACCATGCTCCGCAGGGCGATAGACGCGTTGTTGAGGTGGTGGTGCGGCGGGCCTTTCCGCAGTTCGTGCCGCGGGTCGTGCCGCAGGTCGCGTCGCAGTTCGTACAGCGGGTGGTGCACCGGGTTGGGCCACAGGTCGTGCAGCCGGCGGTGCAGCGGGTGGTGCAGAGGGTGGTGCAGCGGGTAGTGCAGCGGGTGGTGTAGTGGGTGGTGCAGCGGGTGGTGCAGCGGGTGGTGCAGCG